>JAKSZP010000278.1:0-118598 GCA_022478985.1 Massospora cicadina
TAAAACTGCACAAATCCCAATAATTACAGGCCTGACGGTGTGACAAATTCTGTTGATTGTGGAAGTAAAGGAGAACTTGGTGGTCTGGTTGCACAATCAACTCATGCTGAGCGCCCTGCATGAGATACTGCCAGTGGGTCAAGGCCATGCCATGGATGCCAGCTCCTTGTCATAAATGGCTCAGGATTGCTCAGTGGATGAGAACTTGCGGGAGAAATAAGCAACTGAGTGTTTCAACCCCTTGTGCTCTTGAAGTAAGACAGCCCCTACCGCAGCAAAACGCATCACATGCCACAATATAGGGTTTAGAAGGGTCTACGTGCTTAAAGATGGGAGGCAATAAAAACACCTCCTTAATTGAATGAATGCCTGCTGGTATTTGGACGTCCAGAAAAAGGGGACGTTCTTGTCCATGATTGGATGAAGTGGGGCAGCTAATTGGGACAGAGCGGGTGAAAACTTTATCAAGAAGATGATGGTGTCCAAGAAGCTTCTCAATTGCTTCTGCGTCATTGAGTAGGCCACTATTGGATGTCATCCAACTTTCTGGGTAGGATAGCGTAGCCATATTTCGAGAAAAGATTGCACAAAAAGGTGACTTCTTACAAAAAAAACTCACATTTTGACTGCTTGACGAACATACCTGCCTTATGCAAGGCAGCCACTACTGCCTCTAAGTCCATTGCATGTTGTTCAGGAGTAGGGGAGTGTACCAAGATATCATCAATATTTGCAACTGCTCAGGTGAACCGGAGATCATCCAGAACATTATTGATCATCCTTTAAATGTTGCAGGTGCATTCTTAAGCCTAAAAGGCATCGCTTGAAATTGGAATATGTCACGTTTTTGTCAGGGAAAATGGAGCGCAGGAGGTCGCTGAGGGAAAGACCCAGGCCAAAGGTGGACAACAAGGCCAAGTGACCCAACAAAATGAAGAGACGTCCTAAATGGTCAGTATAATGTTTCCATATATAAATCTGTGGAGAAAAATGCACAACAAACTGGCCACAACCATCAGGGACAAGAGGCCCTGGGAGCTGGGAAGGGTGGCATAAAATCTAGAGTAAAGGGCAGCAAAATAAGAAGAGGTGGAGCCAGTGGGATAGGCGGCAGAGTAGGCGGAGGGCTCATGTACAGCAGTAGGGGTGAAACAGAGTGAAAAACGGACTCCAGCCCTCGCAGAACTTTAGAGAGGTGTATTATATATTAGAAATAACCAAAATGCAGGAATCGTGCCTAAAAATCCTAAACTTTATTAAAATGATCAGAGTATCTGAGAAAAGCAAAGCCTTTAGCTTGGGACTTAATTTATAAGAGAATGATTCATGGAGATTCCAAATGGTTATTAGAATCTGATCTGATCCACAGATTCTTCATTCTTTAACAAAATCAAAATTTTACAAATTTGGCCAAATTCCATAACCTCATATCCTGTAATTTTCTGTGTCTTGGGTTCTATTACCGCCTGGGTTTTCGCCTCAGATGTGACGTTTTCCTCAACCTGGCTGGCAAAGCCAAAACCCATTTTCTGTCAATGATCTTAGAGAGGTCATCAGTGACACTTAGGGGTCCTGTCTTTGCCCCAAGGGCCTGTTGGACTTGGCTTTGGAGGGGCGGTTAATTCCAGTGAATATTTCACTAGCTGCGACAGTTTTGTCTGGATAATGCATGACATTCCTGATCTTCCGTCACTTAAATTTGATTAAAAGCATTAATCAGATTAAGTTCAAAAACACACGTGACTTAGCAATTGCTTGGCCAATTGTCTGTTCCAAAGGCAATGGGTAGGGATCATAGACTGTGATCTTATTAAGGTGGGCGTGATCCACGCAGGGATGAAGGGAACCATCTGCCTTTTTTGGCAAAGACAATGGGAGAGGCAACAGGGGATGTCTCTTGAAACAATTAACTCTTCTTGAGCATGTCATATAACCATGCATTGAGGGCAACTTCCTCCTACGCTGTGTTTAAGTACAGTGGGCAGTTTATGATCACCACCTGCATTGTTGTCAGAAAATACAAATCAATTCTATACGTTGGGGAAGACGGTCTTCCTTCTCAGAATCAAAAATACTTTGATATTTCATCAATGCTTCTAGAAAATTTGATGGGAGGCCTTAGGGAGAAACAAGGTAACCAATCCATGACCTTGAGTTTTAGTAATGGTATCCAGTAATGGAAACTATCCCTCCGTCTGACCATTGGAGAATGACAGGATATTAGACTTAAGGTGAAACCTTACATGCTGCCAATGTTACCAGTCCACACCCAAACCTACAGGAAACATAAGGTTTGGCATTGCTGATAAGCAATTGCAAAAGCTAAACTGTTGAACCAAGAATGGTACTGGGCGCCGTACTCTATAGGATTGCTGGAAGGCTGACTAGGTGACCACCACATGTACCAAGTCCAAGTCTTGATCAAACTGCTAAGCCAACTCCAGACTCATGAAGTTACACGTGGCTCAAGTATCAACCAAAGCCTCAAAGGACACCTGATGAGCTCCAATACTAATTTTTACTGGAAATAAAAAGTAGGCGGAATTTTGTTTGTTAGTGAATATGGTCATTTCTTCAGAAATCAAAAAGATTGCAAAGACAGGTGAGCTGGAGAACATCAACTTGGACTTAGGGGTGGCTTTAGGACAAGGGACCAAAAAGGATACTGGTTTATCATTGGGAACAGAACCTGAGACCAAAACTATAAATCTAATTATAAAATTTTCTCTTTTTGAGGGTGGACCAAGTGGAAAGTAAAGGGTGATGGAAAATTTGACCATAAAGGAATTCCTCCAAAGCCATCTGGGAACTGCTTATAAAATTGGAGATTAACCAGACAATCAACCAAAGGCAGGATACTGACTGAACATTCATAAGGAGGATGGTGAGAGCTGCATCGCCTAGCTCAATGGGAAGGGCAGGAATGGCCAGTAACAATGGATTGCCAATTATGTCAGAGCCACGGCAGATAAAGTTTAGACTGGCCTTTCAGTTGAGTTGCAAAAGCACCAAAAGGCGAGACATAATGCCTGGGGCATTGACATACAAATGACATTTAAGTTGTAAGAAAGATGAATAATGGATGACTGATGGACTACAAGTGTAACAAACAACTCAGCAAAAAACTAAGCTGCTGGAACCTCAAAGCCAATGGGCCTGGGAGTAGGAAGTTGCAAGATCAAGGAAAAATTTGTAAGGGCCTTGACACAATAGGTCTAAATTGCTTCAACAAATGACATCATTAATGATATGGCAGGTCCAACCCGGCCAATATGTGGCCCATGGGGTCACATTACAGATGTCACAGGGGCTTGGAAAGAATAAGTTTTGTGCTTAATTTTAATTTAAAAAAATCAAATGTGGGAAGATTTTTATTGAAGTAAAGTAAAGAAAATTGAACGTTAATTTTTTAATGTGTTACAGCTGTTTAAATATATGATCAATTTGGGGAATAGCCTGGAAAACACAGGATTGGGGACCTTGATATCTGACCTAATCCAGCAAACTTTGGGTGAGGGGGAGTAAAAATGAATTATTTTGAACCAACTTCAAAATTGTTGGCAGTTGGCCAAGTTGCTGTCATCTCATCCATCGATGCCCAAATTGCCAATTTTCTTTAATTATGATGAATGGTTTGACAGCATCTCACCCAATGGGCTTTGGAACCTCCCATGGAAACCGCATGTAGGTTCCTTCCCACAAGGTCAGGAACAGTTTTAGGGTATCCAACCCACCCACACCTGGTCACTCCAGCGTCCATTTGGCCAAACAGGAAATATTGACAGAATTTTGGAGTGTCCAGGGAGGGTTTCAAACTGTGGGCTGCATTTCACAATGGCAAATGCCATCAGTGAGCTTTTCTGACAATTGACGCTTGACACTTCATTATCCAAAAATATGCGCCTTTCAGGATTTTTTACAATAAGTTTGGGGCTCTCAGGCCTTGATGCAAAAGGCTCATAGCCCATGACTTTGTTTGAACCTTTCATCCCAAGATAATGCCAACTAACTGAAAGCTCAGCACAAATCCCCTTGATTCATTGTATTAATTTGGTTATAGTTAATACTGGGACTGGTGACAGGGTCCTTAAAGAGTAAGCTGTTACCCATTGCTTGTCCACTGCATGGGCAAAGTCACCCTGTGTGACTTGAGTGGCAGCTGGCCTTTTTGGACCCTTTTTAGATGAAAATGAGAAAACCACCTGGTCTAAATGGAGGGGGTGCTCCTCTGGACTTACAATCTGGTCTTGTTCTACCAACTCTGGCCAGGAGTCAGATTCACAAAATTGATAAAATATGGTCATGACCTTATTGAGTAATTTATTGTCAAGTATTGGAGTACTCATTTGTTTCAGTCAAATTGGGCTCCGTTGTAGATTGAGTCCATGATAATTTTCTCTGAAGTTATGCCCTCCTTGAAAGATCTTGAGGGGTCATTGTTGGAAAAGGTGAGATTCACACTAATCTGGATAAAGTTTGAACACAATTTATTTGCACCTCTATCCATGTGGATCCATCACTTCATAAACTACCAAAATTGTAACAATTAATGTGCTCCTAAATGAGCAGTTAAAATCTAATATCCCCCAAGAATCTTCTGGGTTATCTGATAAAGATCTTGCCATTCAGAGATCTCCTGAATCTGCTACATTAATCAGGAAAGATCATGTCTTTGTGAAACCTATACATTCTGCTGCATCATTCAGGAAATCAATGTACCTATATAATTCCAAACTTCTATTAAAGTATATTCTGCTCAATCCTGAACTTCAACTAAAGCTATCATTATCCCCAAATTTTACCAATAAAATATAATTGTTCATACCCTTGATTTTTGCCTAGTTCTATCAGAGATTGCCTAGTATCATCTAGAGATATTATCTGCATACTAGCAGAGATTTTCTTTATCAAAAATATCTTTTCCATCAAGAGATTTACCCTAGTTACCAGAAGTATACTAGGAGATACTGCTGTGAGCTATATTAACTAATAATTGCGTAGCCTTCATAGGACCCAGCCTTTTTTATATTACAAATTCGCATCCATATACCCATGCTTCGCTACAATCCTTATAGCTTAACAGATGCTTAAAATCGTTATTCTAAATTTTATAACACAGAAAACCACCAACCACTCACCCAAACACATTGACTTATTGATTTAACCAAATTACACCAACCATTTAGCCAAAATCAATTACCCTATCAAATAAACTAAAAAACCACTAACCACTCAATCATAGTTAAACCAATTAAAACTGTTAATTAACCAAATGATAGTGGTTCTACCTGGCGTTGCTCAGGTTTAATAAACAAATCATTTGTAATGATTAAATTAGACTTTATATCATGTTGATAGTCCATTTCACCCAGCCTTTTTTGGGTATAATTCAACAGACAATATTATTTATATTTGGTTAGATAAAAATAGATATCCATCTTTAAGTTTAGGAGTAATCAAGCCTATTGAATTAGCCAAAAGTAACCATTTTCCCAAAACCAATTGAACCCATTGAATTAAACTAAAACCACCAACCGCGTGTAAAACCATTCAAACTATTGATTTAATCAAATCATTTACTACCTACTAAACAATTAACTTATTGATTAGCTAAATGACTGCCAACTGCTTGGCAACCCCCTTTAGATTAGACTAATGAACCAACTGAATATCAAACTTCTCTACCATAATAAAATACTAATTACCACAAAAAACATATAAATTTTCACTTCCTACATATAAAACTTTAATTTTATTATAAAAATTAATAATTTGGCTTTGAGGTGCTTATGGAAATCCTCTCATCTAACTATATTAAAATTTTTAAAGCTCTACATGCCATAGTTTTGGCTGGGCATCACGCTCACACGCTTGCTTTTTTATTATATAAAACTCAATAAAGCCCTTGCTATCTATCTTAGTGGCCTTAAGCATGCGCGCATCTTTTTAATATTACTCCTTTAGGAAACATTGAACCACACGCAGTTGATGCTCCCACGACCTTGCTCTTGGCCTTGGCCTATACCTTACTCTGGGATGAGGAAGTTTAGCTGAGGATGAGCTTTTGATCCCCCTTTCTGCCATGGTCAAGATAAGCAGTTCTCCACTTTTCCACCTAGATGGTTTTAATTTTAGTTTTGTTTAAAACGCTTAAAAAGAGCACTTTGGTCCATTTGTTTAGGGGTTTATTATTATTTAGCTCTTTGAGTAATTTTATATCTATCCCCTGATAAGCTTACCTCATAAATTTATCAATAAAGTTAAAAACCTCTTAACGTAGTATACCATAAATAGATGATCAATGTACAACTCTAGCCTGTGGCTCATAGAGATGAACACACTATTAATATATCTAAAAGCAAGAGGGATAATCTTTGTATTAAAACTATACAGGTTTTAACTATAATCTAAACACTCTATATCAGTTTAATAAGTCTTGAGCTATACTTTATACTAGATTTTTAAAGCTGAATAGATAAATATGTACATATGATTTGCATGCTATTGTAATTTTCTTATAAGCTGTTTTTTAATGTCAGATGATATGGGAAGTATAATCCTTTAAAGATTGATAAACTTAATCATAGTAAAAGTAGCAGTTATAAAGCTATAAAACCACTCATGATGACAAGAAATATACCGAACTTGTGAATTTATCCCCTAAATAAGTGTTTTGGATTTTAAGCATTTTTTGTATGCTTTACTTAATTTATTTTTAATTCATATTACATCTTTAAAAAACTGATGACTTTTATCTCTTAGATGTTTGGCTTGGTATTGGTCTATTTTTTAATCGGCAGAACCCTTTAATACTTTTTAACCAATGCTGCAAATTAAACATTCAACTAATTTAAAATTAATTTTAAAACTTTTGTTCTACTCGCTGTGGTGTCTGTCTGTCTGCGATGTAATCTTGCAATTGATTTTTAGCTACCTTCCAGACTAGCTAGAGCTTTTAATTTAGCACACTAATTTATCTCTGATGACAATATAATAATTTATTTTAAAAATAATTTTTTATGTAATAAGTGAAAGTTTTATATGCTTTTGATGGCAGTCAGTATATTGTTACAGCTGAGCAGTTTGATATTTAGATAATTCAAAAGTTTCAAATTAACTACCTTCCAGACTAGCTAGAGCTTTGAAATTTAGCACACTTATGTATCTCCCATGACAATACAATAATCCATTAAAAATTGCGAAAATTGTGAACTTTATAAAAAACATTTTTAAAATGGTAGCCCATTATACTCGTATCTTGTTTTTTTTGAGTTAGATCTTTTATGATCGTCTGATGTTTATTCGTTCCTAATCTTTGATAGGTATCTTCTAGCTTTCTTTGCTTTCTAATAAGATTAAAATCTTATTGTCAGATAAAAGTATTTTTAGATTGGTAACTTTAAAATATTTAAACACGTAACCTTGATGCTAGTACAATTTTTATCGTGTTAAGACATTATAGTAGTTAGAGTGAAACATTTTTTGGGTATGGATTATATATCTAGCCATTTTCAATAAAGGTATATACATTATTAAGCTTAAGCCGTTTACTTGTAGTTTAACTTATAACTAATAGAAAGGGCTAAACTGAAGCTTACGCATAACTTTTGACTCTAGAGCAATTAAACCTATGATTTTGTAAGGATAATTAAACCTTATGTTTAGTAATAATGGGCTCAAAAGTCATATACTAAGGTTATCATAAATATGATGTTGATAACACTATTGATGATAAAGATATTTAATTTAGCCTATATTAGTACACTTTGATTTTTTTATAAATGTGTTTTAGATTGATTCGGAATGATTGAATTATTGCACCTAATCTTGTAATTTAAGCGTAATTGCCAATACTGTTTCATTACTTTACATTTAATTAAAAAGCTGTATAAATTATGAAAAAATTCGCATGCCATAATATGTAGACCAATATTATATAATTTTATACCATTTGTGGTGGTGGCCATTCGAGACTTAAAAGGATATTATTTAAGCCATGTTGAAGCTTAATATATTTTGCTGACATGTACCCCTAGTTTGTGGTTGAGTATTAATCAAGTATGATTTAAAACTAGATTTTTGAATATACTGATCGATGCATATTAGTGTTTGCATGACAAATAAGTGTTGCACTAGATGTAAAGGGCTGATATGAAGTATAATATTGACTTATGCAGTATGGGGGCTATGGAGAAAATCCATCTGAATGTGTTGCGTATACGTGTTCAGTTGATTATATCATTTTTTTAGTACTAGATGATCCCAACCCAAGGGGGTCAGTTGATTATATCATAGTGTTTATTAAATTAAGTAGTGACACTATGTGATTTTAATCCAATATTTATGGATATGGTGAAATTATCCATGGGAGAGTGAGTTTTGTAAACTCATTTTAAGGAAAATAAGTACTGAATTGCAGATTATAAACTGAAATTTTATGGTTTTTGAGGGGAAAGCTTCTATCAATTGAGGTGAAACCTAGCTAATCAATAGTGTAATTTTTGAAGCTGGCGTTTTGTAAATATCATTAAGGGTCGTATATAAAGCATCTTGTGAAAGTAGGTTGACAAAATGCGTGGCTTTCATTTTCTATGGGTATTTAGTGCCAATGCCCAGTTAAAAGGGTTCGCATCCTATAACACGGATTCGGATGGTAAATTGATTTACAATGACTAACATGCACAGGAGCTGGCAAATGTTCACTCCCAGCAAAGTCTTATGCCCAGTGGACGTCAGTGGGCCCAAAAGCTTTTGGTGGGTCTCAGGTGTGCGGGGCATGTATTTTTATCACAAACATCAAAACTGGAAAGAATACAACAGCCCATGTTGTGGATCAATGCCTTGGATGCGGCTCTGCTGACTTGAACTTGAGCGTACCAGCCTTCAGTGCCCTTGGTGATATTGCCCTTGGCCTTCTTCCCGTATCATGGTCAATTGTCCGCTGCAACGATACTGTTGGTAACATTCAGTACTATTGGCAACCTGGTTCCAATAGGTGGTGGGGTGCTGTACAGTAAGCTTTAGTTGAAATTAAAGTTTATTTTTAGAATCCGCAACCATGCGGATGCAGTGGCAACCCTGGAATATTCTAAAAAGGAAGTTGGGCCATGGACGAAGCTCACTCGGCGTGACGACAATTACTTCATCGCCACTGGTTTGGATACTCCCGTCTTCTTCAGAGTTAACAGCACTCTGGGCAAGTCTATCCTTGACTCCAATATGGTTCCACTAGAAAATGGTGGTATCGTTATCAGTAGTGGCCAGTTTTAGCTATAATCATGTTTAATAATGATTTAACTTTGAAACAGGCCATTATTAGCATAAACTTTCGCGCTTTTTACTGCGTTATTGTCATTAAATATTATCTTACAAAATTTTTGTTAGTTGTTCCTTGTATCTATAATGATTTGAATCAAATTCTTTTTATTTAATTGACTTCTTTATTTTTTATATTACTACGATAATCCCGAAAAATAATAAAACTAAATACAAAGCTTTTATATATAAGAGTGAATAATGAATTGGGGTTCCGTTTTTAAAAAATCAAATAGAACTCAGATGTTAAAGTTTGATATAATGTTTTAAAAGCGCACAATGGTAAAATTTGATGAATAGTTTATTTAATCCAATGATTTTTTTGGCTCAGTAAGTTATTTAAGAAGCTCGAATTGTGTATAAATAAGGTTGAGATATAAAGAGATTTAAACAGATACTGTTATCGTACACCATATCTGAATTGACCCCTAATGCAATTTCATATTTCTAAGCTATTAACTATGTAGTAAGAAGAGAGTTACAAATTGATAAATTCTATCTTATCTAATGCTTCCCTCTTTCGGTGCAACTCGAACAGCACTCTAGATTAGTCCGCACCTAAAATTTTTAAAAATAATGTTCAACCTTTATATCTATAGAGGTAGACCAACCAGGAGATAGACCAATCAGGGGAAGGACGCTGCCAAAACTATAAAGAATTATCAAATGCTTTTACTTAACTCACCATCTTAAATTTTATTCGAGGTGGGCCGACCTGGGGACGATACCGCACCGATTAGGGAAGTGAAGAAAATGGGAAAGGAGGATAAAACCCGGAAAACCTCCATGCGCGGCGTATGATAGGCCAGGAACTCCATGGACCACCTTTGCTATTCGCTATCTCGGTTCGGGGCATTGGCGCGCAAAACCAACACAGTCAAAATCGTCCCCTACCCAAAGTCCATTACCGGGATCGAACTCGGGAGGTTTAACTCACCATCTTATGTGTCCTGGAATCTTGAATTATTCATTTAACGCACTTCCTGACATACCTTATTGATGAAATTTTGCGCAGTTACTAATGTCAGATGACAGTACAATATTCCACCATGAATTTTTCATAGTAGCATAAAATTTTTTTGTATGTAAGAAGTGAAAATTTCTATATGCTAATGGCAATTGGCATATTGTTATGATTGGGCAACTTAATATTTATCTGATTCTATGTTTCAATGGTGTTTCCAAGCAGTTGGCGGTTATTTGGCTGATTATCGAGTTAATCGTTTGAATATGTTATAAGTGGTTGGTTAACCGATAGTTTAAATGGTTTGGCAAGCGGTTGATGATTTTGGGTTGATTCAATAAGTCCAATGTATTTATAATTATATAACAAACTCAAACTACTGAATCAATTTCAACCAACTGTGGCACAAATATTTTATGCAGCAGGAGAACAACTTTAAGCAAGATCTATTATGATAAAATAAATAGGATTTTTTATAATTGAGTTAACCCCATTGAGTACAACTAATCAATAGAAGTTTTACCCACCGCTTCAATATTAAATTTGAGTTATCTCCAACAAGGAAATGATTCTGGCTAAAAGGCTTAACTATTCACCGATAGGATCCAAAGCCAGAACATCAGTATGCTTACAAAGAGTGTGATCAACTTCATGTCACCAGGGTAGTAGTCAAACATGCTACTTGCTATGCCACCAACCCTCAATAAGCAGCATTTATAGTATATGTGAGTATACTATTCTATCTTTTACCTGATATAATAAATCAGATAAGTACAAGAGATCTAACTTTTGAAATACAAGTTTTTTGATGTAAATATTCTGGTTTAGATATTTTTACACTATAACTGGTGTTAATATATATAATTTATGTTGAGGTAAGCTAACCAGGGGACATATATAACTAGTACTTAAAGAGCAAAATAAAATAAAAACCCCTAACAGCTAAATTAAAATGCTCACATGAGCGTGGCAAAACAAAAACCAAATAAAAATACACTAATCATATAGGAAAGTGGCTACCCACTTATATACCATGGTAAGGGGGAGTGGAGGCAAGTTGTAATGCACAGGTAATGCCAATATGTGACAAAGGAGTTAGGAAGTACAAGCCATGTCACCAGTCACATGGCTGACAATCTGACAGAGAAATACCCACAAACACACATGCTATTTCCAGAGTTTGTGCCATATTTGTGGAAATGGTTCAGTGATGCTGCATATAAGCATCAGCATATGGCTCCATGACAAAGCTGCGAATGAAGCCAATGCTTAGCCTAGTTTACTGGTTGAGCTCATCATTTCTGGCTGATTTTGAATAATATTTACTTATAATAAATTTAAAGTCAATCTTTGGCAAGCAATAATATTGACAAATTTATTGTGATTTCTTGAGAAAATGAAACTATATTTTCAGTTACCATTTTCTAATTTTATAGCATTTTCAAAAGTTTAAATAATTAAAATACTAATCTAGACTCTTGAGCAATATCCAAATCATAGCTTGCAAAACCCTCACATCCCAAATTACCAAAATTTGGAGGATTTGTGACACCAGTCATCTGATATGCTGGATCAGCCCTCAGACTCAAATCCATGAATCCTTACCTACGGTTTCCATCTCAATTCTATCTTCTGACTGCCCCAACCCTTTGAACTTAACCTCTTGATTCAAAGCTGAATCTGAAATTTAATTAATGAGGTCAATGTGCATATCAAGATGGGCCTGATCCTTAAATTAAGTGCTGTGAATCCAAGAACTCATGGCTCCTCTCTGGACAGCGTGCACACTCCTATAGCTTCTGCCAGGTCGTTTCCTCCACTGGATACCCTTTCCATTTCACCAGGAATTGCCGCTGACCCCTCACCCGTTACCCATTCAGGATCTGTTCAACCTTGCATTCCCAATTGTCCTCCTCATGTAAGCTCAACGGCCTGGCTGCTCTGGTCCTTAACACTGGAATCACCAAAGTTGTGAGTCATGGATAACTTGATGGGCATTTTACCCTTCCAGAAAGGTTCAATTCAAATGATCTTGTTAATAACCCAAATCACCTTATAAGGACCCATGAACTTTGGCAGAAGCTTTCAGCTCTTTATTGGTACTGCATAATTTTTTGCTGCTACCAACACCAAATCTCCCAGAGTGAACAAGAAGTATGGCGTTCTCCATAAGTCTACATACTGCTTCTGCCATACTGTGGAACGCTTCAGGTTGTTTCATAGATTCTTTCCAATGCTTGTCATTCTTCAGGATACTCGTCCATCTCACGGCATACTCCACCACCTGACCCCCCATCCAACGCTGGATTCAGTCCATGGTTCATAAAGAATGGGGTCATCCCTGTCAATGACTGATAGTGGATATTATAGGTGAACTGGGCCAATCTGATCCAGGCAACCCAATTATCTTGCTGATCTGAAACATAGTATCAAAGGTATTGTTCTTTTTTTGGTTTACCCTTTCTTTCTGTACATTGTTTTTAGGATGATATGACAAAGCTTTTCATGAGCGAATCTTCAAGTTGCCAAGCAAATTTGACCAGAATTTTGATATAAATTGGGGTCTATGATCTGAGACAAGCTCTGCTAGCAGGCCATGATGGGTGAATATATTGTCAAAAAAAACCTTTTCGGTGTCTTTGGCTGAGAAATTAGAGGTAGACGGGAAAAATTTGGCATATTTAATTAACAGATCACAATAACCATATTGCATCCAAACCTTAGATATTAGGTAACCCTGTATTGAAATCCTACTAACTGACCCCCACAGCCAGCTCTAATTTTGGAGTGGGACTAACCTACCCACAGGCTGATACGCAAAGGCTTCAAATGGGTGCAAACCAAGCACTCTGCCACATACTTTGTAAATTTCTTCTGAATTTTGGCCTGCAAATACTTACGCTGCACCTGTTTGACCATCTTTTCAACCCCTAGATGTCCTGATAATGGGTGGTCATGCGACATCTGCAGCACTTCCCACTGTAGCATTAAATTTAGAACCCATATTCTTGAGTTATGGTACAAAATCCCATCTTTGTTCCTGTATGTACAATGATGGCCGTGATATTGGCATTCTGCTGTCTCATCTCATAACTAATGACCAAATGCTGACCTCTTTTGCTTTCATAAGATTTCCTCATCCAGTTCATTCTCCTCACTCGCCATCATGACAAACAGGTCTGACTAGAACATGGCGGCCGTATTATACTCCTGCAACTCTGCCTTCTAATATGCTAGATCTGTATTCCAGCACAACCAATCTTCTACAGTGTTGAGCATTCTAGGATGGTACTCTACTCAGAATTTGTACTGAAACAGCTCCACATGCCACTGGGATTGGCGCAGATTTATCCTCCTGGGCTCCTGGTAATACTCCAGTGCCCAGTAGTCTGTCCAAACTGCAAAAGGGTGATGGGCATACAACAAGTAGTGCTGCCACTCTTGAAGCACTGTAACTACCACCAATATCTTCTTGTCATATATCAGATAGTTTGTTTCTGCCAGAATTTTTTTCTGTATGAAGTAACACACCAGGTGCTCCAACCCGACCTTCTCCCATTGTAAAAGTACAGCTCCTACAGCGAAATTTGAGGCATCAATCTCAACTACAAAAGGTTTCAAGGATCAGGATGGGCGAGGACTGGAGTAAAAAGAGCGTCTCTTTCAGCAAATTGAATTCCCGTTCCTTTCTCCCCCCATACAAATGGCACATCTTATGTTAATTGCATAAGCGGCAAGGCCAACCTCAATAGATTCTTCATGAACTGTCAGAGGAAGTTCACCATTTCTAGAAAACTTCTTACACCTTTCTGATCCATAAGCACTTTCCATGTGCGCACCACTTGTATCTTATCAGGGCATATTCACAGACCTTCTAAAACAAGACATTCCCCAGTAACATAACTGACTCTTAGTTAAACTCACACTTTGAAGGATTCATCCATAATCCTGCCTTGGCTAATGCTATAGAACCTCCCACAGCGTGTACATATGCTTCCATAGATTGTGAAAGCACAAGGATTGCATCCATGTACACGATGAAACACTGGCCTCTCATCTAAAAAGAGTACAAAGTTGATCATGCATTAAAACACTATTGGGGCATTATGCAGCCCAAACGGCATAGCCCAGTATTGGAACATTCCAAGGTGACATTTGAGCACCGTGTACTTCTGGCGCTCTAGCCTCATGGGTACCTGATTGAACACAAATACTAAATCAAGCTTGGTGAAAATATTGCCCCCGTGATCATTGGAAGGATGTTATTAATTAATAGCATTGGGTAAGATCCAACTCTGTGATCACATTAAGTCTCTGGTAGTCCATGCACAGCCTTAACTCTCCACTCGCCTTGGGCACCAGCAACACTGGGGACACCATGGCAGACTTTGATGGCTTGATCAACCCTCCACACAACATTGAATTCACATGTTCCTCCAATGCTACATTGCCTTATTTGTTCAGCGGATAGACCAGGCATCTGCAGGGAATTTCAGACTCTTCCTTAAAACGAAATGAGAATGTGAATGTGCCCATGAGAGATAATGGAGAATCCCTTTTTGGTCCAAAACACCCACAAATTCTTGGTATTCCACCGGCAAATCCTCCTCCTGCATGGCCCCAGGGTTCTAGGCTCATCTTACTCATTGTTTCCCACCAACAGCCTCCACTTCATCAATGGACCCATCCTTGGGTTCAAGGTCACAGCACTGAAAGGCACATTGATTTGGGGCCTGAACCAATGCCACCACTGCATCCATAGCACCACCAGGGGAACCATATTTTCAATTGCACAAAATAGTCCCAGAACCTGAACAGGTCCTGTCATACTTCACTAAAGGGCTCACTCACCATGTTGATGCCCTCCATGCTACATCAGCAAAAACCACCTCCAGACCCCTACGCACCTGAAACTTCAGGCACTCCGCCAAAGCCAGATCAACGTAGTTCTATTCTGCCCCAGTATCTACAAGGGCCATTGACCCTTCCAATCCGCCATCTGTGTGCAACTCTATAGGGATAAACAAATGAGGATAAAGTGAAGAAGGTAACTTTATATATGAATAAATCTTTCATTTGTGAATTTGATAATGATGGAAATTTAGGCATATTCCCTCTTTGTTGCCCATAATTCACTAATCTACATGCTTTATCCTCATTTCCTTGACTCACTCCCCTTGTACGTTTCCAAAGTTTCTTGGGGCTGGATTCCAGCTTCCCAAATGGAAAGGTCACTCACCTGGGACTGTTCTTTTCATGGCAACATTAATCCTTCGCGCCAGTCCTGTTTCAGTGGCAATTGCTTCTTGAATTGTACCACTAATGCTACTTCCTCCCCCAGAGTGCCCTGGACCTTTGCCGCTGCCAAAGCTTCTAGCTAATCCGCCTGCAATTCGCGGCTGAACATACGCAAAGATTGGGAATCTGTGACCTGGGCTGCCTTCACCAGCGGATGGAAAACCCGCACATATTCTTCTACTAGCTCCGCCCCTGGCTGACTGTTTAGAGCGCTGCCCATGCTTTGTCTTTTACCTCATCCAGACATGTCACCCAGTTGATCAACTCCACACTCTCCATCATTAATTCAGCAAGATCTCTTGTTTCTCAATAAGTACCTGCAACATCCCATCAATTCTGGAGGTAACAAGTTAACCTCCTGGGCTAGTTGGAGTGCAAGAGGGGATTACCCCATGTTGTCTGCGCCAACCGCACATGGAAGAAGATAAGCATGATGACTTGATGAAGTTTGTCCAACACCTACATGGACAACACCACATGACCGTTAGGTAATTTGGGGTTTTCCTGGACTTTTTAGGGATTGAGGGGTTGCTGCCCCTCCCATAAACATCCTACATTGCATAGCAAAAATGCCAATGAGAACCCTACCATAACCGTAGGTCAATATATGTTAATTTAATTCCTCTCTTTTAGTGACCACACTTCCTCCTGGGCCCCCACAAGATGGAGAGGAAGGTATTTGAGTTTCATTTTATATAACGTGTGGGTTTGCGCCAATGCATGATGAAGGAGTTGGGAAGCACAAGCTATTTCACTGACCACATGACTGACAATCTGGCAGAGAACCACCCACAAACACACATGTCATTGCCAGAGGTTGGAAATTTGGTTGACCACATTATCCATCTCACTTGCTGATTAAAAATTGATGGTTGTTAAAGCAATTAATTGTTAGGCAATGGTTGCCAACTAAATTATTAATCATAAATGATCAAAGGATAAAATCTGACGGTTGATTTTGGTTAATATTTTTTGAGCATCACGCCTGACTGAATTATTAGTCATAATTAATCAAAAGACCTATTCCAATGATGAAATCTGATTACTATTTTGTTGGGGATCATTCCTGACTAAATTAGTAGTTGAAATTCATTAAAGGACATAATCTGACGATTGTTTTGATTAATAACTTGTCAGCCATCATGCCCAACTAAATTATTAGTTGTAATTAATCAAAGGACCTAATCCAATGATGAGATCTGATTACTACTTTGTTGGGGATCATCTTTAACTAAATTAGTAGTTGAAATTCATTAAAGGACATAATCTGACAATTGGTTTGATTAATATTTCGTCAGGCATCACGCCCAACAATGTTAATTATTAATTTGATGAGGGCATAATTGCCAATAGTCATATTGCTATAATAAATCATTACAGCAGAGGCGCTGAACGATTAGGGTCTTTTTAACAAAGCTACTGAAGCGTTTTAACGCTTGTTTTGGCAGTAGCTAGTAGTCGTAATCAGGTAACATGGCCCCCAAACCATCTTATATGGTTCCTAACACATGGGGATGGTTGCCAATCCATAAATGGTTACACTGCTGGGGATTTATTAAGATGAAGACATTCACTACCATCGGAAGTTAATCCCAAGGGTTAAAAGTTTTGGGGACTAATCAGTTGATTTTCAGAGAGTTATCTGAAAATTTGTCCACCTTTTGCCTATAAAAATCCCTAACATTTTCTAAAAAAACAGAATTTTACCGCAATATAGTTTTATATTTTACTTCTAAATTGAATATTGAAGGGAAAATAAGTCCCTAGTTGTTTTTCTCAACTGTAAATATCAGAGTGGATTCGTTGCAACTTATTTTGAAGACTCAAACTACTAGTTGTCACCATACAACTAGTGTTTGTAGTTTTGCTCAATGGCCAACCTGTGCAGTAAACCTACCCAAAAGTTTACACCAGAGTTTGCAACATATTTGTGGAACATGGTTCCAGCAATGCTGCATTCAAACAAAAGCATCTGGCTCATGACAAAGCCACAAATTAAGCCAACTTTTGGCCTAGCTTGATGGCCAAGCTCATCATTTCTGGTTGATTTTGTATAATAGTTCCTTAAAATAATTTCAACGTTAGTTTTTAGCAAGCAATGATATTGACAACTTTATTGTGATATTTCTGAGAAAATGAAACTGTTTTTTTCCTGTTTCTCATTTTAAAGCATTTGCAATAGTTTAAATAAAATACTAATTTATGTTCTTTAAAGCGACGTCCAAGTCACTGCTTGCAAAAGCCTCTCATCCCAAATTACCAAAATTTGGAGGATTTGAGACAACAGTCATTTGATACGCTAGATCACCCTTCAATTCTCAAATTTCAAAACCTTACCTACAATTTCCTTCTAGATTCATTCTTCCAACTGTCCCAACCCTTTGAACTTGACCACTGGATTCACAGCCAAATCTGAAATTTCATAAATGAGATCAATGTGCGGATCATGCTGAGACCAATCCATCACAATGGGAGGCAGTTTGACACCTAAACCAATGACCCATATGATTCTGAATAAGATAGACAGTAAAGGCGTGGGTCATCCATATAGTGAGGAGCAAGACGTGCAAATGATGGGTTAATTGAGCTATTTTTGAGCCATTCTTAGGGCCTCAAACTAATTAGCAAGGTAGTGTTTAGCAGTCATGCATACATTTGGAAGATAGACAAAGGCTGAGGAATTTTCAGGAGTGATAGGTTTATGTTGAACTGAACCTATAAAGTGAAACTGGAACTACAGCAGAATGTACATCTTAGTGCAACTTGGTGATTTAGATTTTTCAGCTTGAGAAAGTTCAGGGGGAATTTGGCCTTTAAAGAACCAGATGCTAATAAAGAGACTAATTAAAAATTGGCGTCATGGAAATAATATTTTCAGAGGAGGGGGCAGCCACTACAGCAGGCTGATTTTAATAAGGAATGGTTTGGCATTTGCCTTTATAACATACCACTTGGGTTGGGATGAACATCAAATTTAAAGTTCAAAAATTTACTAAAGTCAATTACTTCAAGTGAGGATGGGAAGATATCACCCAATTTATTAACCTCATTAAATAACTCCCTTGGATTCAGGTAAACTTTAGTAGGGCATTGGTGGGAATTTGGGTGTGGGGAGCAAATGGGATGGCGCTTGGGTGGATTTAATCTATATTTATAAGAAATTAAGAAAAGATAAGTTTCTTAACTTTTTATCTGACCATATATCCATATCATGAATTACTGACTATTTATATTGAGCCCTAATAACTACTTATATCATGGTAGAGATGCACTTACCATTTTTTTATTGGAAACAAACCAAAAAGATGATAACTAAAGTTTAAAAATCTTACTAATGGATACTATCTCTAACAAAATTAACATATTGATTTGTTTACATTTTCAATATTTGTTATCTTATGTCCCATTGTAAATCATTAATGATATAGATGATAAAAGATAGGGAAATTATATTAATAATTTTGCTGCTAAACATAAAACTTGTAACAAGCTCAGGTAACTTGTATATAAAAACGTGTATCAGAGATAGACATGTTTCCAACAAAAATTAAGGTTTGTTATTTATTTAAAAATAATAGAAGTAGAAAGTATAGATAAAAATTACAAAAATAATTCTATTATAATAGGTTAAAATAGATTATAAATATAGCAAATAGTAACCTAAGTCATTTTCATAAAGGACATATGTCCACTACAATTAATGGGAACTCAGAGGCTGGAATTTCTGAAAATTCAAAACCAGAGTTATATAATAAAGTTATATTTATTAGGATAAATGACTTCAAAATGTGACCCAAAAACTATTGTAGAGAAACAATATGGATTTATATCAGCTTTAGGGGAAGGCTTAATTACTAGATGTTTGGGAGAATATAAAGTAAAATGTTGAAAATATACTTAAAGGTCAACAATATCTTATCTGCATTATCAGATTATATCTTTATAATCAAATAAACTATAATGCAAAACTGAGACTTCAAATATTATGCTTTAAATGGAGCTTCACTTAGCTCTGGAGGTGGTGTTCTTTTGAGTCACGCTTAAAATGAGTACTACAAATGATATTGGTTCAATTAAGACACCAACCCTTTTATAAGTTAGATGCGTCAGCGGGAAACAGAAAAGGCAATGTGAGGGGAATGACAGGCACTGTGGTAATAGGCACAATGGTACATACTTTAGCACTGGTGCACAGGCTTACAACATGGGCGCGATGTGTGAATTAATACATGTGAAGCTTGCTTCATAAGCAGTAAGACAGGCAGGTTTCATCAGGAGGTGACATGGCAAGCATAATATGGTTGGGCATGGAGGGCACGGTCACAGAAGACAGATGAGGGCATAACAGACATGGGAGTGACAGAACATAGAATGGGAGGATGCATTATGGGTGCTGCAGCGCAATTGAGGGCAGGTAATGGATGTGGGAGCATGTCAAACACCTTGGAGCCATGCAGACTTTAGGTGTGTAATTTTGACAGGGAAGTGAAACACCTTATCTTAATTTAATGTGATGGACAGGTATCTACTACAATAGAATAGAACTTGAAGGTCTTTTGTAAGTCTGGGAAGCAACCCCTGCAGCTGATTCAGGAGATATTTCCATTTCAGACCAAGAGAGGGAAAAAGCTGGCATCCATCCTCTCATCACCCCAGGCTATTTAGCCCATGTGGTAGATGAGAGGTGGGTGACGGCATATCCTTTGAAGGTCACATCATTTTCCCCTATGCTAACCACACAGGAGTTGTTACAGTTTACAGGGTGTGTGGATGGAGGTGGCGGAGGCCAGGGACCTTGGTCAGCAGAGGGTTGACAGAGTTTCCCCCTTGAAATGTCTCCAGCAGTTATGTTCTGTTGATGCTGTTAAATTGAGTTCTTCTGAGAAGATAATGATTAAATTGCTTTCAGGCGTGGGAATTCCCACCTGCAGTGGCTCTTCATCACTGATAATCGTGAGCCCATCCTTGATAGGTACAGGCGCACAAAACCTTTCCTGACTCAGGTGGACCAGCCGTATATGGCTTAGTTGTGAGTGCATCCAGTTGACTGCTGAATGAAGTGACGCCAATCCGTCAAGTAGAATTGTGTCAGGAGGGGAAAGTTGGTGGCAAAGTATGAGCGTGAGTCAGCTGGCCAGGCCAGGATTGATCCAGCACCATAGAATTTATAAATGCTAATTCATAACAATCAAAATTGCAAGCTTATCCTGATGGTCATGTCACTGGCCAAGTCCCTATTTTGTTTGATGTGCTTAGAAGGCAGTGGACCCTGACAGGTTACGTTGGCACCCCATTTTTCCTTTTTTACCCTTTAAAAATTTCAATGAAAACAATCTCTAAAACATCTTTTATAATTTTGGCGGTATATGTAATTACGCCGAGTAAGTTGCAAAGGGGAAGCCCACTGAGCAATAGGACAGATGATATGAAGATCGTCATCCTCAATACAACTTAAAAAACTTTTAATAAAATATGGAGCAATTGCCCCAACGACACTCTTTTACTGATTTAATATTTACAGCGGATACTCACTGTTTCACTTGCTCTCTTCTACTAACAATCCTCCCCCTTCAATCATCCCATCTCACTTATATATCAATGACTTTGGTCAATACTTCTCTCTTGGCTTAAACTATTTGGTTCCGCCATATTTTCATTGGATCTGGCAGAGTATGGTATTCTTAAGTTCCTTTTTCTTTAGTTTGAGGCGATCTACTCAATATATGTCAAAGTCAACATTGCCTTATTGCCTTATTTGGAGGTGATTCAATATTATCCTTTCTGACCTAAATATTGCCTGGTCACAAGATGTTCAATTAATTGTAACTAGTAATCATGGTTGGTGGATTCTAGCCAACCTGCCGTAGCTATTCAGGGTTTTATCATTCAGTCATATCAGAATCTTGACATAACTTTCCTTAACTGGATGATAAGTCTTCTATTGATAATGTGCCCTGTTGGACAATTACAAGTATGATGTATTGATATGAGTGGTTTAGAGAAAAATACAAAATATTGGCCAAAAGGCCTTGGTCAATTTTCGGTGGAACCCCTCAAATTTGGGTAACACTCTAAATAATAATTAGGCAAACAAATTGAGTTTTTGCGGTCAGATTGCACTGAATCATTTTTCAAAATTTGGGGAGTTCATTAGAGGCTCCTCCCCCAGCCTCTTCTATTTTAGTACAAGTTACACCATGGAAGCTGGCCCCTTTTATAGAGTCTAAGGGAGTCCAACAAAGTGCAAAATTTTTTCAGCCCATTGATTGGATCAAATATATAAAGTCATTGCCTAATGGACTAGTCCTTCCTACTCCTGACCCTCGATCAGCCATCCCACCCAAATAAGGCGAGTTCAAGAGATCTGATAGATTGACAGCTCATATTACATAATTTGGACTTTACTAAGCGATCCAAACTTCAAGCCTCAACATCTTAAATACTACTATTGACTTATTAAGAGGGCTCTCTCTTTTACCCCCATGCGGTGACTAATGAACTCTATAAAAACTCATCCTTTTTAGTATTTCTCAGTTTTTGTTATTTTCTTAAATGTGGTGAGAAAAACCCATAAAATTAAATTGTTGGATTCAAGGTAAAGAAGCACCCACGAGCATCTTCCTCAACAAAAATTCAAAATGCATAAAGGAACTTTGCATGAACTCATCAAATAATATGACCACTTGTGGGATCCTTGATAAGTAGAGGCATTGATACCTGTTTTATCATTAACTTCAAAGGGGCCAATCCAGATAATGGCCAATTTTTGCTTCTGACTGAACCCATGTTGGTCATGGAATAGAACCATGTCCCCATCTTTGAACTGAGCTATCCCGCTATGCCATACATGATCAGCAGCCTTATTACTTATCTTTTTAGCCAAACTGAAGGATAACATTTCAATTTGCAACTTAATTAATGAGTCAGCTAAATTAGTCAAGTAACGTAGGGGATACATTCTGCTGGTATCTTCTATATAAGCATACAGCAGTGCTGGAAGAGCGGGGTGTCAACCATATAGTAAATGAAAGGGACTCTTCTCATGGCAGAATGGTGGCTAATGTTGTATGCAAAATACAGCGGTGGAAAGGAGGAGACTCAAATTAGAAGGTTGATCCGTTGCCAATTTCTGGAGTATGTTCACCAAGGCCCCATTAAATCGCTCACCCATCTCATTGGACTAGGAGTGGTATGGGGTTGTTAGGATCCTGAGGATGCCCATTAGCTCGTTCAACTTTGGAAGTATGTGCAAGGTGAAGTTAATTCCACTATAAGTAATAATGAACTGAGGGCAGCCATGTCGCTGGATAATACATTCCATTATGAACTTAGCCACTGAGAGCGCCCCTATTCCCGTATCACCCTTGCTTCAACCCACCTGGTCAAGTGGTCAATCGCCACCAGAATGTACTTGGACCAGTTAGCTCCCATTGGCAGAGGGCCAACAACATCAATGGAAACCGTATGCCAATGCAAAATGGGGTTTCACTAACTGGTATGAAGTCTTCTGGCAGAACGGCTTTTCCACTTGGCACTAGTGATAGCAGGAAATAATTTCAAGCATGTCAAAGTTAATGTTTTTCTAATAATACTGAGGGTGCAACTTTCCAACATCTTGCACACGCCCCATGTCTAACTGCCTTATGTCTGCTCATGATAATACTAGACTGTGCTGAGGGTAGCAAGAAGTTCACCGTAGAATTGCCAAATCACGTGCTCAATTTTTGCATTCCACTGAAAGGTATTGGCTTGCATCTCATTTAACGCCTTGATCACTTGAGGCAGTTCTTCATCATATCTGCCGCTTAGCATTTTGTCATACATTACATTGCTGAGATTCACCATAACTGCAGTTGTTGGTAATCTTGATAATAATTTGGCGTTCTGGTGGTTTGCTCCAGGTCGGTGGAGGACCTTGAAGTCAAAAGCCTGCAGTTTGAGGACCCATCAGGATAGACGCCCTTCAGGCTCCTTGAGGTTCTTCAACCATCATAACGAATCATGATCCGTTACAACTAAGCTTCACTCCATGCAAATACACACTAATTTGCTTTTATGCATATATCAACGCTAAGCACTTCTGCTCAATCATGGTATAATTACGCCCATGGAAATTCAGGCTCCCACTTCAGTACGCCACTTGGTGCTCCTCCCCTCATTGTCTTTTTGAGATAGAACGCCCCTACCATGGAAAGAAATTCATTCGTCTGAACAATAACCTCTAATCAAAACTTGGGTAGCACATAACTGGCGCACTGATTAGCGCCATTCAAAGTGTACCAAAGGAGCATTGTTAGCATTCTGTCCATCAAACGCGGCATCCTTATTTAATAACTCAAACAGCGGACCTCCAATACAACTAAAGCTGGGTATAAAGCGGCGGACGTAGATGACCATCCCTAAAAATTCCTGTATATCATGCTTGATGTTTGGCGTTGTCATCCTTCAGATAGTCTCCACCTTGGCTGGTTGGGGCTTCAGCCCAGTCAAATCTACCACAAGCCCAAGGTACTCCAGTTGGTCCTTAGAAGTGGAATTTATGGAGCTTGATTTTGAAGTTGGCCTCCACAAGCTGGCGGAAGACCTCCTCCAGTGAGTAAGGTGCTCAGAGAATGTAAGTGAAAAGACATTGATTTGTCGAGGTACATGAGGATGCACAACAGCTTCAGGTAGCTGAGAATGGTGTCCATGACATATTGGAACGTAGCTGGGGCATTAAACAGCCCTTGTGGCATGCGGGTCAGTTGGAAAAGCCCCTTGGATGTGATAAGAGCGCATTTCTACTATCCTTCTGTGGGACACTCAATCTGTCAGTACCCCAATATCAAGTCCATGGCAGAAAATTAGTTAGCACCTCCAAGCTAATCTAAAGCATCATCAATTTGCAGCAAGGGGTATGAGTCCTTTTTGTTAAAGCCGTTGAGCTTCCAGTAGTCTATTACCACCTGGTTGGTACCATCCTTTTTTTGTCACTTAGAATGGGTGAAGCCCATAGACTCTTGGAGGGTTCAAGCATCCCTTGCTCCAGAAGCTTATCAATTTCCTCAATGATGACTTTTTTTACTGCTCTAGATTGGCAAATTGGCTATGACCTTATAGAAGGATGATCTCCAGTGTCCAACTAATGGACCACCCCCTGAGTGCACTCTAAATCATGGTCATTGACAGAAAAAATCTCTTATATTCTTTTGAAATAAAGCTATCTCTAGATCCTTCTGTGCTTCCAATAACCCCATTATTTTATTGCATGGTACCACAGTTATTATGCTGGGCTGTGGTTTGACAGGTAGACTTAATTCATCCAGAGACTCAAACTTGTGAACCTGAAGGACCTCCTCAACTGGGGTCAAGTGTAAGTATGCCACTATTTAATTTCAGAGGATCTGCAGTGGTTCTTTTTGTAGGCTCACTAGTAAAACCTTGATCTCTCCGCGTCCTGGTAGTATAATGCCTGGAGTCACATGGAGATCTAGCCACAATTGCTGAAAAGGCCCAATGACCTCCCCATAGAGTCTGGATAGTACTTCCACCACTAGCTTGGTATTTAATTTGAATTTGTGTTTAAAGGGGATGGATATAGGCCCAGCAGATATGAGAGGCAGCTCTTGATATTCATATAACTGCTGGGGAAGGGCTTGGGTCTTGCTCTTTAGTCAATGGTTTAAACTAAAATCAACCCATCATTGTATGCTAGGTTGATATGTCCCATGTGCACCAGATCCTTCAACACTCCACTAGAGGTAATATATTGGAATCCGTTGCCCCAAAATCTTAAAGGTCTCCACTTTCATACCAATGACAGCCTCAAAATTGTCACAGGAAAGCGGTATAATTAACAGATTGTAATGGATGTTTGGTAATACTATTTCCAGAGCTACAATGACAATTGACCCAAACCGTAAGTGTAGTGTGATGTACGCTCCTCAGAGACTGTGCTATCCGCTCCAGCGGTCTCATATAACATCTGGTGTTCTGCATCATGATTTAATGTAAACTTTTCCACCAACCTGGTGGAAACTATGTTGACTGGGGCGTCTGTATCTATTATAGCACATACTCAATTTTTACTACAAAGATTTCACAGTATGTACACTCAGAATAAGAAGAATTTTTGACTGTTTAATAGGTGGACATTTAAGGAATCTCATTTCCCAAGAAAGCTCATGATTCTCTCACCAATTTTGGGGTATTCTTTGGAGATAGCTTCTACTGGGAGGGCAACGTTTACAACTCTCAGGGAAAATGCATCTGATGCTGGGTCCAGCTAGTTGAAAGCAGCTTGGTCAAACATTTGGCAGGCGTATGTCTTTGGTTGCTCCTGAGGTCCTTCTTCCACCGCGGCCTTAGCTTGCACCTATGTCAGTATGATTACTACTCCAAACGGCTGCTGCTATAAAAACCTGTCATCATATTGAAGGACTTCCGCTGGATAGACTACAATTCGTTTAGGTGGGACGTCTGGGGTTGAGAAAGCAGAGGTAGAGAGTACCATCTCTACTTTTCTCCATCTTTTCCATGATAGTCTTGATCCTGCTGTATATAGTGGAACCAACAGTTGGGGAAACTTTGGACAAGGTGACCAGGGTGACTGCATCTGTAACAATTTACCCCGCAGCATCCACGCCCTTGATTTTTAATATGGTCCAGGCCAATAATTTTACTGCTGACAATCGGTGTAATTAAGTCCATTTCATTAGTTGCTCCATTGACAATTATCATATGAAGGTTTGGGGTGGAGGTTGAACTTCCGAGATAGCTCATCCAAGGATGAGGCGCGTAGTTAGAATAAGGATGGAGGGTTAGTAGGCGAATATGAACAGGATGGTAGAATTTCCCCAAATAAGAAGGTCAGCTATGGCAGCAATAGGTTTCCGCTCTGTATCGGGCAAAGGGAAGGTAGCAGATAGACGGTGAAAAAAATGAACAATTTTGAGCAGGGGTACGTAGTCACTCAAGTTAGGGTCGTGACATTTCTAAAGCTCATGGTATGGCTTAGCCGCGGAGGTCATTGCAATGCACATATCAGCTTCATCTAGAACACCTGTTCCTATTAACACATGGGCTTCCACCATAAATCAATCAGCAAATGCAGTGAGGGTCTTATTAAGTCAGAACCTGATGGTCAAGAACTCAGCTTTATGCTGCAACATCTTTGTGGTACCTCCAAACAACCGCAGCACAGTATCCTTCACCTCCTAAAATGTAACATAACTTCTTGGAAGGTAGCAGGTAACGTTGTCAGCAATCCCAACATTAAGGCGGATATCAGGAATCTAGCCTTCCACCAATCATAGGCTCCTTCCACCAAAAATTCAAATCATTTAAAGAAACCAAGGATCTTTCCATTGCAGTTAAATGGAGGTAGCTTATCAATGCAAACCTCCTCCTCCTGTTCATAATTAAAAGTCTTAGGAGAGTACTAAGAATTTGATCTAGGCCCATAACTGGGATCTTGGCAAGGGTCAGTGTTGGAAGGATCAACGGCACTTGGGGTAGCTTAGCGCTCTGCAGGTGGCAGAACTGCCAACATGGGGGTTTTGTTGGATTGAAATTTAATCATCCCCAGAGCTGCCAGCGCAACTTGAGCAGCTCAAGCTGCATGATTTTTCAGAAAAAAGCTATTCAGCAGGGAATCCAGTTTCATTTATTGTAAAGTAATCCTTCCTGAGTGACCCTTGTTCTTCCGCTACCCAATGGGGATGAGGAGGGTAAACGGTAGGTGCTAACTTTGGCTCTGTGCAGTGTAGTCGCTCAGTAGTGTCATCCAAGTGATTGGCAAGTTGCTCGTTCTGTTACTCAAGTATCCGCAGCTGACTAAACGCACTTTCAAGTTGATTTTTACTTCTTCGCACTCCTGAAGGAGCTCTTCTTATTTTTTGAGTACTGCATCCACAACCAGCTTGATTTCCGCAGTTTTAGCAAGCGCAGCAGTTTGGGAAGATTCTCCTTTGGTGCAAGCCTGATATGCCTTGGCCGCAAATTGGAGAATTATTGTTTTTTTGGTTTATTCAATGGGCCCCCTTTAGTGAGAACCACTGCTATAACTTTGGCAGTATAGGTAATATACGCCAAGTAAGTTGCACAGGGGAATCCCACTGAGCAATAGGACAGATGAATGAAGATCGTCATCCTTAAGATAACTTTCAATACTTTTAATTAAAAATGGAGCAATTTCCCTGACAAACTCTTTTATTTGATTTAATATTTACAGCAAGTACTCACTGTTCCACTTGCTCTCTTCTACTAACAATCTTCCCCTCCAATCGTCCCATCTCACTTATATATCAGCAACCTTGGTCAATATTGCTCTCTTGACTTAGACTATTCAGTTCCGCCGTATTGTCATTGGATCTGGCAGAGTATGGTATTCTTAAATTCCCTGTCACCTTAGTTTGAGGCAATCTACTCAATATTCGTTGATATTGACATAGCCTTGTTGCCTTATTTGAAGGATATCCAATACTATCCTTTCTGACCCAATATCGCCTCAACCCAAGACGCTTGAGTAGTCATAACTAGTAATCATGGTCTGTGGATTCTAGACAGCCTGCCGTAGCCATTCAGGGCTTATTGTCCAGTCATATAAGAACCTCAACAACATCAAATTTAATCTGTGAATTATAGCAGTCCGCCAAGAAATTGTAGCAATGGATACCAATTTTGGATATCTATGATTGGTGCTTATGGCTGCCTTACTACTGCTTCATCCATCAATATGGATGGATGTATCACTGGTATTCTGGCTGGTGTTCAGGGTGGTGTTCGCTCAGAGCTCCATGCTGGTTTTATTATTATAAGCACGCTCCACGACATAATAGAGTAGTACTTAGTTTTTGTACATCTCCACCTTTCTTGGTGAGTCTGTGCTGCGATGGTTTTGTGTCATAAGCAGATGACCTGTTCTTCCACTCAAAAGTTTTTTCACCCCAGTTATGAATTATCTCATGAACTCAATAGTGATAAAATTTCCTCATTGCCTAAGTATGGAACAGTTGGGGACCTCTTGTTCTCCACAGGTGGTCCAGATTGGATGGCTCGCAGGTTTGAGGGTGTTGTTTGTCCCTGCGGCCATTGTCCCGCCTCCTCAACCTGCTATTCTATGCTCAGGAAAGTGTATTGGGACGGTCAAGAAGGATGATCTTGGGGAATTAAAATATGTAAATCCATTGGTGCCTTTGTTAGTACTGGCAGCCAACGGAGGTGGAGGCGGCTCATGTGGCTGGTGCCACAGTTTCCTCTCCTGAGGGTGCTTCAAAGGTTCAGTCAAATGGATACCTCTTTTTCCTCAGTTATATCTCGCCAGATGGCTAAGAACCAAGATCAGGCGTATTTTCTGTTACCTGTTGTTGGAATTTTTGCCCATATTCCCAGCCTGCTAGATTACCTGGTATCGCTAGGGGAAAAATTCCCTAAGGCGAAGTGAATTGGAAATCAGTTGACCCAAATTTTGGAAGAACTACGTTCAAGGGATTTTAGGATATTTATCTGGTCATATCCATTGAGGATCAATCTGTATGAATACCTAATATTTCATCGGGCGGAGCAGCTGACAAAATAAGGGCATCTGATAGTAATTAACTATCAGGTATACCGATTGGGATCAGTCAGGTTTCATCACCAACTGATTGGGAATGCTTAATGAATTGCAAGGCGAGTGATGCGCCTGCAACAAGTGAATCAATTGGTTAGTGAAGTGACCTGCCATAATGGGTAAAAAGTTTCATTATCTAAGCAGGTTGCAAGCCAATTATGAATGATTTGCTTGGATTGAGAGGAAAACGTTAATGATACATTTCTGACTCTTTCCATTTGAGGTCTTGAGGATGTCTAACATCAGAATCCTAGTCAGGATGGGGAAGACCATTGCTGCTGATACAAGGAAGGGTTAAATGGCAACGGCTGCTGTTTCATTGAAGAGGTGTCAACTGAGGGTTAGACAGCCGAATCTCCTAGAATTCACTATAATAAATAACAACAAAAACACTCACTGATTGACACACATCTGCGGTCAGAGAAGAACTAATAAAGAACCTTATTAGTTTGACTGTAGATTCAGAAATAGTTAGACTATCAGCATCTAGCGTGAAGATTCCATCTCAAGGATATTATTGCAGAAGGCAATAATTGGTAGACTCTCAGAGAAGAGTAGAGATCTGAGTGGGGATCTAGAGATGAAGGGAACCGTGGCTAAGGGATTGCTGCTGGCTGTGTGTTGGGCTGAAGGAGACTGTCATCAGAGGATCTTAACAAAGATCAAGTGGACAGGATTATAGGGAATGATCTCTAAGAGTGCGCTATTCAGTATTATCAGAAATACCGGCTGAAGCACTGGGCCTGAAGATAATTCTAACTTGACTATGGATAATAGTCATCATACTATTATCAGATTATATATATTCTTACAATGCGAAGTGCATAAGGAAAAAAACCTGTGCAGTAGAAAGATTACTAGAGTTGACCTCTGCTAATCAACTCCTAAGAGTAAAATTTTTACAAGTTGGTGCTCACTACAGGGGTAGTTGAGTAGAAAAATTTATCCAGAATGTCGTACAAAGAAGATGTTTCCAATTTTAGAGATAAGTTACTAAAAACAATGAAGGTGGAATGTGAAGAGGATCACCTTCAGTGGCATTTACCCAGCTCAGCAATGGAGCTTTGAGTGAAGCAAAATGAAGATATTCAAGTTCAGAGAAAAGGACTTGCAGCCTAGATATGGAACAGTCTAGTTCTGCAAGGAAACCAGTTCCACCAGACAGCTACTTGAGATGAAGAGTATCAGCAGGATCAACTCATTTTGAAATCAGATCCACTTTAAATAGTCCTTAAGAGAGAGTGTTTAGATGAGGCATTGACAAATAAAAAGCAATCAATCCAGAGAATTGGATTGCCATACCAATAAAGAGATGAAGTCAAAAGAGGCAATGATTGATCCAAGATAGTGGAGGAAATCATTTTATTTAATAACACTCAATCACTGGTCAGAAGTTGCTGGAGACGAGTTCATCAATTCCAGAGACATTGGATGAAGCTAACAATGCCTTAACGACCTGTGTAATTAAGGATAGCCATGAAGGCTGAAAATCGGTTTTAGGAGAAAAAATGAGCTGGACAATCGGATGAAACTGTTGGCTGATGAGATACAAAGATCTGAGAAGCATCAGTTTGCTGAATAAGAGATGAAATTAGGGCCTGATGTATAAATTTCCAGTCAGGATTAAAGGCCTAATCCAGGAGAACTGCCTGAAGTCAGCAAGTATGGCCTATACATGAGAGGACAGTGCTGGTCATATAGGGAGAAAGGTTAATACTAATTGGTAGTATTAAGCCTAATAGAAAATAATTGCAATGCTCCCAGAGGACTTCTGAACCATTAAATGGTTATGTCCTGAGATTTTGGTCAAGTCCCAGAAGGGGACCACTGAACCAAATGGTTGGTTAAATCTTAAGAGGATAATATTTTGAGCCATGATGACTGGTAGGTTTAAGTACCCAGGACCCAGTTAAGATTAAGGGAAAGAAAGACCTCTGAGCCTTTTTGTAGGTTGCAAGTCCCATTGCAAAAGAAAAATACAAAAAATATATAAAATATTAAAATATCGATTTTATGGTCTATGAGTTCAGACCTAAGAAGCAACAAGAAATCCTGACAGCTGAATGGAGGAAATTCCGCCCTCAATGAGATGAAATTATCAGCTGGGGTAGCCAAAAAAGTATCAACTATTGGTTGATTAAGAGCAACTCGCTGATCTGTCAGAAGGCCAGCAAGAGGAGATGCTTGAATTATTGAAAAGTATCAGAGAAAATTCTCCCAAAAAATGACCAGGAAATTGGGATACATATGAAGTGAATTGTAAGGTCAATAATGGGGAAATCTGACAATCAGGCCAAATTGAGATGATTCTACAATTTAGGGTCTCTCAATGAAATGGGATTACCAGCTGGAGCAGCAAAAAGTATCAACTTATTAGTTGATTGAGAGCAGCTCGCAGATCTGCTGGAAGGGCAGAAGGAGGAGGTGCTCAGATTATATGAGAGATATTGGGAAATATTTGTGCAGGATGATCACAATTTGGGATGTGCACAAGGCGTAATTCACAAAGTCAACACCGGAGAAAATTTACCAATAAGAATGAGACCAATCTGAAGATCAAAAGCCACCGAAGTTGTAGTGGAAGATGAGATCAGCAAACTAGTAAAGCATGGGCTTCTAGTTCCGTCGTCAAGTCCCTGGGCAAGCCCAATTTTGATTGTAAAGAAAAAAGATGGATCAAATTGGGTAGTGACTGACTATCAAAGGCTGAATAAAATTACAAAGAAGGATTCATATCCCCTACCAAGGATTGATGATGCGCTAGACCAATTAGGAGAAGCGAAGTTTTTCTCCACGATGGACCTAATCTTGGGATACTCGCAGATCGACTTGCCAGCAGAAGACCAGGAAAATGTGCGATTATCACCGCACAGGGGTTATACCAGCTGACTAGGATGTCCCAGGGTCTTTGTAATGCGCCCACTACGTTCCAGAGGGCCATGGACATGGTATTAAGCGACCTGAAGTTGTTGTGCATCTAGGTATATCTGGATGATATAAACGTGTTCAATAGGACGTTTGCTGATCACCTTCAGCACTTGGAGGAAGTGTTTAAGAGACTGTCCGCGGCTAACCTGAAGATCAAGCCACGGAAGTGCCACTTCTTCAAGAAGGAGCTTGTTTACCTGGGATTTGTGATCAACGCAAATGGATTGCAGCTGCAACCCCAGAAGATAGCAGCTATTGAAAAGATGGCTGTGCTGAAGAGTGTCCAAGACATTAAGTATTCCTTGGGATGGTTGGATACTATAGAAGATTTATTTGGGACTTCGCCCGAATAGCTGAGCCCTTATTTCATTTATTAAATGATTTAAAAAAGGATTTGTATGGAATGAAGAGGCTTAGGACTCTTTTGATGAGTTACGCCAGTACCTGATAAATTCGCTGATTCTGAAACATCCAAATTTTGATTGGGAGTTTATCATTCAAACTGATGCTTCATTGATGGCAATTGGCACCATACTGAGCCAAGTAGATGAACTTGGGGACGAACATCCGGTGACATATGTGAGACAGACACTCTCTGCCGCAGAGAGGAATTACACTGTGACTGAGCGTGAATGCCTTGCAGTCATTTACGCCTGTGTACAGTTTTGGGTGTATGTCCAGGGACGAACTTTAAGGTGGTGATGGACCACTCTTTGTTGCGTTGGCTGCACAATCTACAGGAACCTGAAGGACAACTGGCCTGATGGGCACTCAAACTTCAGGCTTATGATTATGAGATAGTCCACCAAGCGGGGGCTTCTCATCAGAATGCGGATGGCTTATCGCGGTTACCAATGGTCCAGTTGGTGTATCCACAGGCGGATGAGCTATTCCAGAGAATAGTTGAGGGAAGAATTGAGGATGATCCTCGAGAAATCTAAGGTGCGCTTCAAAAGCGATGGAAAACACCAAGACCCTGGATGGACAAGTATTTAAGATGATAAATGGGAAATGGCTATTATTCCCAAAACCGTCAGAGATACAGCGATCATTCTAGCTGCTCATAAGGTTGTCAGGCACTGAGGCCTGAGAAAAACGACTGACCATATTTGCCAGTTATAACTGGGAATTAATTAATAATGATGTCGCGGACCATCTGGCTTGTTGCGTGGAATGCCAACTGCATAAACCACACAAGAATACAACTGGATACTGACTAGTCTGACCTGGATTTGCATTTCACACAGTGTCTATCGACATGATGGTACCATTGGCGATGAGTACAGGAGGAGTGAAATACATCATAGTGGCCATTGATCATCTGATGAGATGATTCAAAACAAAAGCATTAACCCAAGTTGATGCTACCAGTACTGTGAGATTTATCCTGGATCAAGTAGTATACTGGTATGGGTGTCCACAAGTTATACTGAGCAATAATGGGACCAACTCACGTCCCATGTGATCCTGAGGCTAAATGAAATAATGGGGATCTGAGGAGTTGTGTCAGTACCATATCAACCAGAGACAAACGTACTGGTAGAACGGGTCAATGGGATGCTGGCCATGACGCTGAGGAAGCTAGTCACAGGGAGAACTTCCGTGTGGAGAACATACCTGATTTTGGTGATGTTTGCCTACAACATCAGTCATCATATGGCAACGGGAAAGATGCCAATTAATTACTTTATGGGAGGAAGGCCGCATTACCGCCAATATTATATTCAGTAGCAGAACCTACACAGTGCATTCAAAAAGTTCTGGGACTACCGTTTTAAAGACACAACTTTACAAATAAATAAACTTTCTTTTATCATAATTTAACGTACAACTTTTCCCTCTCTATACATATTTATATTGCTAAAACAATTGTTAAAAGGTATGCACATAGTTCCTATTTTGTATAAACATGGTTAAAACAGCTGTCACATTCTTCTGAATTGTCTCTACTTTATCAAAAGGATGAACCTTCAGTGCCACCTTCAGATTAGAGAACAGAAAGAAGTCAGACAGAGCCAAATCTGGTGAATAGGGTGGATAATTATAATCTGAAGGTGGCACTGAGGGTTCATCCTTTTGATAAAGTAGAGACAATTCAGAAGAATGTGACAGCTGGTTTAAACATGGTTGTACAAAATAGGAACTATGTTCATACCTTTTAACAATTGTTTTAGCAATATAAATATGTATAGAGAGGGAAAGGTTGTATGTTAAATTATGATAAAAGAAAATTTATTTATTTGTAAATTGTGTGTCTTTAAAACGTTAGTCCCAGAACTTTTTGAATGCACTGTGTACATCACGGATGAGTACTGAACAATACCTGAACTGACTGACGAGTATCCTGATTGATATGTAATTGCAAGCATTTGATACTACCTTAAAAAAAGGATATGAGCGAATTAATGGATGATAAAAACTGACTGCCATTAGAAGAATATCGAATAGGAGAAAGATTTGTCTATTGTGATACACATAGTTTTGGATGAAGAAACAAGTTGGATGCATTATGGTTGGGTCCATTCAAAGTAATCGCCAAGACGGCGACTGATGCTTATTGCATCAAGAATCTCTTGGATGGAAGAGTAGTAAATTGAGTCCACACTAAGTATCTAAAGTGTTGGATCAAAGAAAAACAAAAAATAGTTCCCGAAGGACCAATGAACCATTAAGTTGGTCATGTCCTGATGATTAGGTCAAGTCCAAAAAAAGGACCTCTGAACCAATCTAGATGGTAAAATTCGAAAAAAGGACCTCTGAACCATAGAAAACTGGTAGGTTTAAGTGCCCAGGATCTAGTTTGGGGGAAAAGATGAACCTCTGAACTGAAACAAGGTCAAGTCTCATAGGAAAAAAACTTTGATAAAAGATATTGGAAAAAAAAATAAAAATAAAAAGAAGCCAATATATTTTATATAAAATTTTTATTTTTATTGGTTGTCCTCAGTGCGGGGATGATTTCGCCTATGTTGCCTCTTGGGGGAGGGAGGATGGATTGCAGTAGGGAGGAATAGCCCATCAAAATCGATATGTGATTGGACACTTGTAAGGGTGAGTCCTACTCAAAACCACATTTGTTGAGCTGATGCTGATCCCTGAGAGAACGCGACTAGGGGAAGAGAAATAGATATGTTAGAAAGATGCCAATCATGAAACCCCAAAGTGGGGTGGAAAACAGCAATAAAGGAAGAGACAATTGGCGAATAACCCCAAGTAATCCCAATAAGGCACTGGCGCCAGAAGATTTGTCTTGAGTGCCTGCTGATGGGCCTCATCAAGAACACTGGACATGTGAGCTGGCAGCAAAGGAGGAATACTCGAGGGAGGTTGTCAAATTATACCCCCAATTAGTGCCATCAACAGAAGATAGCGATGGGAAGCTCCAGAGAAGAGGTAGTCATGTAATGAACGGATTGCATCCTGTAAACAATAACTATGGGCTTTGCGGAAGCTGAAGCTGAATGACCAATGAAAGTCAGGTGAGGATGGAAGCTTCGTTGACCAACTTTGAAGAGCTTGGCTGGCAAAGTGGAGAGCATAAGTGGCAGTATCCTGATCCAGAAGGTTGTCCAGATCTGAGGGATTCAGCACTAATGACAATGCCTCAGTGACTTGTGCTCAAAGTTCAGCATAGGGGAGCTTGGTATGAATGCTTTTCCCAATTGTAAGCTCAGAAACCAGTACAGCGGGTTTGTAGAATTGACCGAGTCAGAAGAGGAACTCAGGGAGCAAATCTGACCCAGCCAGGAACGAACGATCTAGAGCAGTTGGCATAACCTGTGGAGCATTGACAATGATGTTCAGAGCCTCAGTGAAAGGAGCCGAATCCAGAAGGGTTTTGAAGTCCAACTTGGGGATTGACTGCATGGGAAGAGTTGGCTGAGAGTTATTCAAAATGATGGCATGCATGGTTTCGATGGGATTGGATACTGTTTCTGGTAACTCAATGGAAGGACTAGCTGCTTGTACCAGGCTAGGCGTTTGAGTCCTGAAGGGACCATAGAAGAGGGTCCACCGAGCATCCTGACTCATTCGCTGGAAGAGGCGGAGGTCTGAATTTGACATACTGTTAAGAAGCTGTTGGTAGCGAGATTCTGAGTGACATATGAGCAGGACTAGAGGGGGGATGTCAGACTGATATAGAAGTTGACATTATGCACCCTAAACTCCATTAGGCTCCAATTTTGGGAAATTAATTTCATAAAATTAATGAAATAAGCTTTCTGAGGGAAGAATGACTTACAGCCAACAGGTTATGAGCGAAATAACAAAGGCGAATATAAATAAGTATTCTTAATTAAGCCACGAGATGAATATCGATGGCAAGAGTCTCCTGTCTAGGATGAGGAGAGAATCAGGAATTCTAGGACGCTGAACTGAGAAACCTGAATATGACAGTGGGTCATATACCCTGATGGGGGAAACTGGATCCTGGGAAAAAGATCGTTATGAGTAAATCAATTAGCCTGACATGACAAGAGGTCGTGGGGACCACGCTCTGAGTAGGCGGTAGTGAGGAGGAAAAGGAGGAATGCCATATGCTGAAGATTGTCCTGAGCAGCGTTGAGTATTGATGATGTACTCCGCTTGAACCAATGCAGTATTTGACCAGGTGTCTGAAGTGGCGTTTCCATGCCCAGTCCTTTTCTCGCTGGAAATCTAGGCAAGAGGGGGGATGTGTTGGGATTTTTTCCTATATTCCCAGCCTGGTAGATTACTTGGTATCACTAGGGGAAAAATTTCCTAAGGCGAAGTGAATTGAAAATCGGTTGACCCAAATTTTGGAGGAACTATGTTCAGGGGATTTTAGGATATTTATCTGGTCATATCCATCAGGGATCAATCCAGATGAATACCTAATATTTCATCAGGTGGAGCGGCCAATGAAATAAGGGCATCTGATAGTGATTAACTATCAGGTGTACCAATTAGGATTGATTGGGTTTCATTATTTTAGTACTAGATGGATTGATTGGGTTTCATCACCGACTGATTGGGAATGTTTAATGAGTTGCAAGGCGAGTGATGCCGCCTGCAACTAGTGAATCGATTAGTTAGTGAAGTGACCTGCCATAATGGGTAAAAAGTCCCATTATCTAAGCAGGTTGCTAGCCAATTATGGATAATTTGCTTGGATCGAGAGGAAAACATTAATGATATGTTTCTGACTCTTTCTGTTTGAGGTCTCAAGGATGTCTAACATCAGAATCCTAGTCAGGATGGGGAAGACCATCGCTGCCAAGATGAGAAAGGGTGATTAAATGGCATTGGCTGCCATTTTATCAAAGAGGTGTCAACTGAGGGTTATACAGCCAAATCCCCTTTAAATTCCCTAGAATTCACTATAATAAAAAACAACAAAAACAACAAAAACACTCACTGATTGGCACACATCTGCGGTCAGAGAAGAACTATTAAAGAACCTTATTAGTTTGACTGTACTTTCAGTAATAGTTAGACTTTTAGCATCTAGCGTGAAGATTCCATCTCAAAGATATTATTGCAGAAGGCAATATTTGGTAGACTCTCAGAGAAAAGTAGAGATCCAAGCGGGGATCTAGAGATGAAGGGAACCACTGCTAAGGGATTTCTGCTGACTGTGCGTTGGGCCAAAGAAGACTGTCATCAGAGGATCTTAACGAAGATCAAGTGGACAGGATTATAGGGAATGAATCCCTAAGAGTGCGCTATTCAGTATTATCAGAAATACCGGCTGAAGCGTTGGGCCTGAAGACAATTCTAACTTGACTATGGATAATGGTTGTCATAATATTATTAGATTATATACTCTTACAACGCGAAGTGCACGAGGAAACCAAACCTGTGCAGTAGAAGGATTACTAGGGTTGACCTCCGATAATCAACTCCTAAGAGTAAATTTTTACACCTGTACTGATCCAGTTGGGCTTTCAGATATCCGCGGAGGCTCTACTAAACACACATGCAGCCAGGAATTTCCTGAGCTTTCAGATCGCTTAGGACTTGGATCTGGATCTTTCTGTCAGGCCCTCAGTATTGAGTGCTTTTTCAGCTTTAATGACATGTTATGTGGTGTGGCGGACCATACTATTCTCAGTGCGTGGGTAAGTTTCTGTGATTAGTTCAATGACGTGCCAGACTTGTTGTTTCCCATTATCCTTGGAGTTGGGTGGTGGCGGCGGCAACAGATGAGTATTAATCTCAGTGTAACATGTTGTCATATGCATATATATATGTACATGGTGAGTTTCCCCTCATTGCCATTTTTTACTCTACTAGAGCAGTAAAGTCAATTGTTTCAGCTCCTTTCCCCACAGCGCTGCTTGCAGATTTCCCTTCTAGCTTGGCTTGGTTCCATTCTATTTTTAATATGGAAAAGGCTTACTGCCTTTGATCACACGTGGTTATGATCTGGCCTTCCATTTGACAGTATGTGTAATTAACATCAACTATACCTTGTATCTGTATATGAGCAGGAGGAAAAGGCTCTGGAGGTGTGGTTGTACGACATGCTCACAAAAGGTTAGTATAAGAAGACATCTTCTATTTTATCTCCCATAGTTTTCTCTAAGAAAGCCAATGGTATTTTGCGCCACTTCATCGACTATGGATTTAAAACAATATCATCATTTTTAACCCCTATCCCCTTCCCATCAGCAGATGATTAGCAATGCGATTGCAATATCCCAGTTGTTATGAAGCTCGATTTCATGAATACATTCAACCAGATTTAGGTGACAGAAGGTCAGGAGTGGCTTACAGCAGTGCATACTCAGAGGAATCTTCCAGTTGCACGTGAAGCCTCTTGGATTTTAAAATGCCCAGCTGCATTCCGGCAGATAATCAGTCATGTGCTCGGCGATCTTTGGTCTACCTTTGCAGTGGCATATATTGACAATATCCTCAAGCATTCCCCACTCCCAAGCAGCATGAGAAGGACCTTGAGATGGTGTTAGCTGCGTTGCATAATGACCTTTATGTTAAAACTTCTAAGTACAAGTTTTTCATAGATGAGGTTACCTTCCTAGGTTACTTGGTCCCAAAGGATGGTCTAAAAATTCTTTCCAGCGAGCTTGAGGCCATCCTATCGTGGCCCACTCTCACCACCAAAAAGCAGTTGCAGAGCTTCCTGCGAACCATCATATCTTTAAAGAAAATTGTCCTTCCCTCTAGCAGCTGGCCGCGCTGATGAATTAATTTACTGGAAAGAACATTCCATTCTGAAGGATGGCGGAATACCAATGGGTGTTTGACGCCATCAAGGAGGTGATTGTGGCACCGCCAATTCTCAAGCACGCTGACACCATGATGCCTTTCATTGTTGCATGTGATGCATCGTCAGCCACTGTGGGGGCAGTGCTGCTTCAGGAGCAAGAGGGTGTGGAACATCTGGTTGCTTAATTCTCGCATATGTTCACTAGGAACAAACAATCCTAAATTTTTATAATAAGAATTTGGCCACCGTGTCATGGTCACTTACACATTGGTGGTACCTCCTTCAGGGCGCATGACATGAAGTAACTGTGCTAATGGACCATAAGGCTCAAATGTGCTTCTGGAAACTGCAGAAGCTGGCATATCACCAGGCCCAGATTTATTGCGACCTCTGCAGCATTAATTTTGTTTTTGATTTTGTCAAAAAGTTCTCTGAGTGTTCTCGCTGACTTGTTGAGCCAGAACCCAGCATTGAGTCTGATTAAGGAGGATGGACATGAGCTCACTACAGTAATTACACTAGCCCAGATTTTGGCCATTGCTCCTCCCACAACTTTGGTGGCAGAGTAGGTCCTAGATCATCCAATGGTCACTTGGGTATTAGCAGGTCAGATGGCATGCATGGAGGGGCTGGAGCTAATTGTCTATCTGGGGCTCCTGGTGCATCAGCGTACTCATTAATTATTGGCTGAAGGAACAATTTTGTTTTAATCCTGAGTTTTGGTTCCACCCCAGCTTTGCATTGAAATGATAAAGGCTCACCGTGACCCTCCGCCTGTGGGTCACCCAGGCAATAAAAATGCCTTGACTCAGTGAAGCGGACGTCCAACTGGTAAAGGATCTTTAAAGATACCCATTGTGTATTGCTATTTGCATCATGTGTGCATGGGTGAAGTCTGATTGATCCAGTTGGAAATCCTTCTACACCCCCTGCAGCAGGCTGAAAGTCCTTAGACTTAAGTGTTAGTTGATTTCATCATAGAGTTCTCTGCTCTAATGGGTTTAATGAGAAGATGGTGGTCTTTATACCGCTTTACCAATTTCGCCTTGTATATCCCCTGTTAATCAGTATTACTTCTGTGTAGACTTCTGGCTCTTTGTGCAGCATATCTTCTCAATGTTTGGGCCGCCATAGGAAATGGTATGTTTTTAGGGCTGCAGTTTGCGGCGCGCTTTTGGATGGCCCTCCTGGCTATTCTGAAGATTAAGCCATGCAATTCCACTTTATACCATCCCAAGTCTGTTGAAAACAGAGTGTGTCAATTATATTCTCAAGCAATATTTCTGGTGTTATGCCACAGCCATGAAGGATAACTGGGTGGATGATCTCTCGTTGGAACAGTTTTCATACAATAATTGTTCAATGCATCTACCAGGTTTTAGCCATATGAAGCCACATTGGGGTATACCCCTTTATTCTCCTCAGGTCTTTTCCTTCAGCCGGAGTTCCCTGCTGCGGAAGAATACACTCAACATATCTGCACCATGCTATCTCTGGTCTGGAAGAATCTAACCAATGCCATCAGTATTTATAAGCCGTTTTTAGATTGGAAATGTCAACCCGCCCATGTGATCATAGGAGGTGTCCACAGTCATGCTTGATACGCGCCACCTGCATATGAAGGTGCCTCATTAAAGTTCGTGAGCAAGTGATCAGGACCATACATGGTTAGGAAGCTTTGGACAATGGGGCCCTACAGTTGGCTCTGCCCACTCAAAAGAAAGAAGCACCCCATCACCAAGCTTCCCAGTTGTCACTGCTTAAAGGTATGTCGCTCATGGATTCGTTGCTTGTGGTGATTATAGACGTGGCAGGATCAGAGGTGGGAGCTATTTTAGCATCTCGTCACTCATGTCTCTCAGTAAAGTACTTAGTGGCATGGAAGGGGTTCCCACATATGAGAATAGCTAGATCAGTGCTCACAATTGTGTGAATTGCCACGAGTTGGCGGAAGCCTTCCACAAGGCACACCTGGTTGCTCCCAGCCCTCCCTGAAAATTGCCTCCACCTTAGCAATTAAGCTCCAAAAAATGTATAAGATTGTTGCACTGGCTCAAGTTCCCAGTGGGGTTCCCCTGACCTGAGAAGGGTAATGCAAGTCTGGGGGAGCACCACTGAGGTTGAACTAGGATTAATTTCCATTTCAGACCAAGAGAGGGAAAATCTGGCGGCCATCCCCCTCATCACCTTGGGTGATTTAGCCCATCTTGTGGATGAGAGGTGGGTGATGGTGTATCCCTTAAAGGTCATGTCATTTTACCCTATGCTAAACACAAGTGAGTTAGTAAAGGGAATACAGTGTGTATGTGAGGAGATGGCGGCATCTAGGGACTTGGTTAGCAGAGGGTTGACAGCAATTCTTCTTCTCAAAAGACTTCATATTTCAAGTTCAAACCAATGTTGTTAGATTGAGTTCCACCGAGGGGAGTCAAATAAATCAGTTTCAGGCTTGGTAATTCCCATCCACCATGACTTTTCATCACTGATAACTTTTCGAGACCATCTTTGATAGGTACAGGTGCACCAAACCATTTCCTAACTCAGTGGGACCAGTTGTATGTGGCCTGACCGTGGGCACACCCAGTTGCCTGCTGAATGAAACGAGCAAATCTTCAAAGTGGAATCAGTGGTAAGGATAAATTTGGTGACAAAGGTTGAGCGTGAGTCATCTGGCCAGGGTGGAATTGACATGGTGTCATAGAATTCCTGGATGCTAATTGGTGTAATCAAAGTTTTGAATTTTTTCTGATGGTGAATGTCATTGGTTGGGTCCCCATTTTGTTTGATAAGCTTATAAGGCAGCAGGACCTGACAGGTTCCTCCGCCACCCCATTTATTCTTTTTACCATTCAACTTAAAAATACTGACTCAGAATCACCAAATGTTATCTACATATTATAGCAGTCCGCCAGGAAATTTGTAACAATGGATACAGTTTTGGACAAGTGTGGCTGGTACTTGCGTCTGCCTTACTACTGTTTCATCCATAAATATGGATGGATTTACCGCAGGTTTTCTGTGGTGTTCTGGGTGATCACTCAGAGCTCCAGTCTGGTCTTGTTATTATCAGCGCGCTCAGTAATATGAAATGAGCGCAAGAGGTCTCAGGAGGGAAAGCGCCAGGAAAAAGGTGCCAGAAAGAGGCAAAGTGGCCAAGCAAGAGTAAGCAACCTCCTAGTTTATTTTAGTTTTGTTTCCAAATAGACTTATTGAACAAAACGCACACCAAACTGATGAAAACCATCAGGGACAGGAGTCCCTGAAAGTTGGGGTAGGTAGCGTAGAAACTGCAGCAGAATGTGGCGATATAAGATTCCTTGGAGTTGGCAGATTAGACCATGGCATGGGCGGCGGTTTCGCGCCATAGGTGAGGGTTAGACCAGAGTTGAATTTATAGTCTGGACATCATGAAGGTTTCAACTAGTTTTTTCTTAATATTATAATCAGAAAAGTAGGGAAATCTTAAGCAAATAATACCTAAACTTTATTAAAAGTTAACTGTTTATCTGAAAAAAACAATTCTTTCTCAGTTTGGCCATTAATTAAAAAGGGAATATTTGTAATAGTTTAAAAATGATTAACAAAACATAATCTGATCTGTTAAATTTCTGTCTTGTAACGAAATCAAGTTTATTTGATCATAGCGAAAATCCTTAACTTCATATCAGCTTATTTTTCAGAATTTGTGGTTCAAGTATACCCGGATTTCTGCCTCTGAAATGCCTCTCCCTCAGCACTGACTGGCAAAGCCAGAAACCAATTGCGCTCAATAACTTTGGAGAGGTCATTAGTATCCCTCAAGGGTTCTGGCCATGACTCCAAGGACTTATTGTGCTTAGCTTTGGTGGGGCGTTCTACACCAGGAAAATGTCAGCTAACTGTGAAACACTCCATGGAAGCTTGGCATTTCAAAAATGAGAAAGTCAGAGCTTCAATTTAAAGTATAATTCATCAGTAAAAATTATCCGCAACTTGAAGCCTAAAAACTACCAAAAATATAAGATGGGATTTACACGTTTTTTAGGGAAGGCTTAAGCACTAGATATTGGGAAACACCATGCTTTGGGGCTTAATTCCTTGACCTACGGAAGAAACCCTCTAAAAACACTCAAGTAATAGAAAAAAGTATTGGTACTATAGATATATTCAGATAAAATTAAGATCAAGTACTAACTGACATGGACAGCGACCAAAAAAAAATTTGCACTTCTAAAGTATCATTTATAGATTCCCTGGGCCTAAAATCCCTGTCAACGGAGGCCATTATATGCTCCCTGACTGCCAAACTAATTTACCTGCCAGTCAGCATGACACCAGAGAAACTGAAAGTATAAATACTGGTAAAAGACTATGTGTAAAACTTCATAGATAGCCTCAGATGTTTTCTTTATTATACATTTGGGATTGACTGCCAATGGCAGGAGAATTGATGACAAACATCTGAAGAGAGTTTCATTGTTTGTATGAAGACTAGCAATGTCAATATGAGAAAAGAGGAAATTAAATTTGCAAACTCTAAAAATTAAAACTGCTGATGTGCCTAAGCAGCTGCAGCAGCCACAAGAGTCATGAGAACATTAGGAGCAAACAGAGCAGCATTTATGCGGTCACAAACATACCAGAGCTCCATAATCTAAGAAATAAGCCCAGAAGGTTCTATAAGATCAAAATAATGGACTCTTATTGGACTGAAAGCAAACAATAAATGCACAATCACACTATGAGAAAAACGAAATTTTCTATAAATCAAGTGCTACTTAACTACCTCATATTTCCAAATATGATATATAATTTATTATTGTCATTTATATAAAACAACATCTTGTAAGGATTCTGCCTTTACTTTTGTCATTTTTGTTTTGTTCTAATAACGTCAAACATAGTTTTAATTTAATAATGTTCATAATTAGCCTTCCTGTTCTTTTCAGAGGATAGAGAATTTTAGCATGTTCTGGTGTAGCCCCCAATATTTACAATTTAAAGAATTCAACATGGTTGGACATGCTTGAAACCAAAAGATAAAAGAACTTATGTATGCATTTTATAAACCCTTGATTCCAAGTTGGTGCACCCTGAGAATAAAATATATTTATTATGAGCGTCTAATCCCCAAAGGTTAGCACCCACTGAGCAAGTGGGCCACTTTTGCAATATATGATGCTCATTATAAGGAACCACTGAGTAATTGCAGATTTTTCTGACATTACCATAAAAGTGTACCATAGAGTAAATTTCCAGAAGATTAGCCCTGGAGAGTATGTGCAGGATAATCAAGTAATAATGATGCATATAGCTACACTGAGAATTAAGTTAAGAAGAGTCAGATTTTCACTAGAACAGAAAGAGCTGGGTAGCTTGATATGACTTAAGTATGGAATAAGTTTTAGTTCTTGAAGACTGAGGATAATATAGTTGTGCTAAACCTAAACTTGATTTTACTGAGCTGTAAATTTAAAATAACTAATTGAATCACTTGAAAAAAGAATTAGACACCATGCAAGTGTGACGTCTACCATCTCTCAAACCACTACCTAGTCTAGGAGGATGCACCACTTGAGTCAACACACCAGCAATGGGATACAACATACATGTCAAAATTAACCAGAAGGAGATCCCAATTTCTTTGTTTGTACTTCAAGACTTTCACTTCTGGCAAGAGAACTATAAGTCAGTTTCTTCAGTTGTACAAAAACAGCATGGACGAAGCTAGTGACAAGAAGAATAATCACCATGTACAAGGATATATGAGACTAGAAGCATAGGAGGTGCTTGGAGCTACACTTTGCCCCATCACACTTGAGCTGAAGCTAAAAAGATTCTTTTTGACAAGTTTAGATGCGCACAGGACGTGCAAAATATGAATCAAGAATTCCTTGACATAAGAATGGAAAAGTTAAAACAATCATATAATATGCAAACCAGTTTTGTCTTAAGGCACAACAGCTTTGTATGACAGGAGGCTTGGGCCTAACCAATGTAAAAACTGTCTTGATTAGTTCACTGGAGTCATACCCGCAACTCCAGATGCAAATGTCTATAGATGTAATTCCAGCTAAATCTCTAAATGCATTAAGGAAGCCTTAATTTGAAGCTAAAGACGCATATGATGGAGGCAAGACACCAGAACCATCAGAACCATCAGCAATTCCGCCATTATAGAAAGGCCGTTTACTTTGATCAAGCTTGTGATGATAAGCCTAAGGACAAGGCTTACCACCTAGTAGAACGGAAGTACCCAAATTCTGTCGGTTTCAATTTAACAATTGTCAGAAAGAGGGTCATTTCTTGAGAAGCTGCCCTAAGTTAAAAGAATAAGAAAAAGGACGAACCTAAAGAAGAGGTCGCAGGATCAGTCAATTGTTTTGTACACCACACCAATGGAATTGATAAAGAGGAGGCTGGGTCATAGGTTGATTCAGGATATTAAGCCATTGGAGCTCCAGGTGAAGTGGCTGTTCCACCTGTCTCAACCTAACTAAGCGAAGTTTGAGCCTACTGAGCATTCTTACTTGTCTTAAGCTTCAAGACTACCCAGATTGTTAAAAGTATCTCAGAAGACAAGATTCTCATGAAAAACATGTTCAAGAAGCTTTCAATTTAAGATTACAAATCACTTGAGGCTTGCAAGGAGTCCAGCTTTCCTGGGGGAGATAATAAGATTCAGTAAGAAGGTCAGTAATTTTTACTACGGGTATGGGTATTGTCAAAAGCATTACAAGAAATTAGAAAGCATATACACAAAATTCAAGTCTTAGCAGTAATGATACTTACACTACAGTTAACATTAGGTATGCAAGCCCTTGAAGAGATAAAATTTTGCCCAGACATTGATTACCAGAAAAAGTTCAAAACTGCTAGGCCTGAGTCAATTATGAACTATGAGCCTATCCCACGCACTTGCAATTAAGTTGCTATGTCTTTATCTGCTCCAGATGTGGTTGCTTTAGAAAGGCCATTACGATTTCTTAATAGTAAAAAAGTTTTAAATTGATTATGAAGGTCTTACTTATTTTAACCTAGTTCATCCAGTCTTGTCAAATACCAGATGACACTTTTGTTTCAGGATAGAGATAAAAAGGAGCGTAAGAAGCAAGTATGCTAAATATAAAAGAGCTTTCCATTTAGCTGTCAGCTATACCCTGAAGATTAAAGGGAATAGCGTCTACCACAGACAATAGAAGCAGAGTCTAGTTTACCCATTTACGCCTGTGAAGGGATTGGACTACTTCTAGGATAACAGAAAATTATTCTGGCCAACATCAGCATTGATACATTTGAACAGAAAATCCTCGAAAATACCAACTGTAAATGAGTCAGAGAATAAGAAACCAGAATGATGTCTGTATTTAACAATTCTACCTACTAAGGAAAAGTCAAAGTACTCTTTAGAAACATTGTCAAGCACCCTGTTAAGATAAAAAAGGTAAAACTAGTTAAAGAGAAGATTTATTTCTATGCTGACATTGATCAAGTTCATGGTAACACTGACACTAATAAGATTAGGCTTCAGGAACCAAACAAACAGAAAGAGCGTGAACTTATTAAACTCTTAGACTGATATATACATTTCTATTTGCGGGACTAATGACTATGGCTTGTGCAAGTGAGTAATTCACAGGATTGACAGTGGGAGTTTCATTCTTTCCAATTAAAGCTATAATGCTGTTTTAAGAGTGAAGAAGAAGACATCTCAAAATAATTACAGCTTCTTATGAGTACATGCTTGGTAAGCCCTTATAAATCCTTGGGCGCCGCCCCTTCTGATGGCCATAAAGAAGGATGGGCTGACCTCATAGACAAAAACTACCAAAAATTGAAATCTCTGGAAAATAAAGAACTATCTTTTACTGTGCATCGATAATGCTTTGTAAAAGCTTAGTGGATCATGATAATTCTTAGCCATGGACTAAACAAGTGGGATTTGGCAGATAATCTTTCACCACTGTCCAGTAAAAGTGCGCTTATCACCAGTCAGTAGCTTTATAACCAAATCACATGCCACAGGGCTTGTGAAAACCTACGGCTACGTCCAAAGAGTGATGAATCAGATTTTTGATGATCTAAAGATGGCAAATTGCTAATATACTTTGTTACTATCACGGTGTTTAACAATACGTTTATTTTCCACTTAGCACACTTGAAGGAGGTTCAAGCCCCAATTGAAAGAGTACAACTTTAATCTCGAAAGAAGCAAGTGCTCATTTATTAAAAATTTGATTTGAATTCTTTGGCCACGAAGTGAATTAGCGAGGAGTAAGCACCAAAAAAGGGAAGGTTGAAGCCATCTCCAAGATGACCCACCCAAGTGCATGTGAGACGTTCTAGTGTTCGTGGTCAGGATGGGTTACTACTGCCAATTTGTGCTAAACTCCAAGGCTTTGCCACGCTATTCACGCATCTACTTAATAAAGAAGTTTTATTCATCTTGGAACAAGAGCAAGAAGATACCTTCAACTAGCTCACGCTAGAGCTATTGGAAGCCTTAATCCTGATATACCTGAATTTTACAAAGCTTTCAACATTTTTAAAAGATGCCAGTGACATGAGTATGGGAACTATTATACTACTGTTGAAAAAATAAGTAGTAGATTACCTGAATGTGTACTAGTCAAAGACATTCTTACTAGCAAAGTGAAGCTACAAGGTTACAGAGAGAAATTGAATAGCAAGGATCAGAGTTACGCATTATTAAACTTATGCATATGCATACAGTTCAAGATTACTACTAAGCCTATTTAGGAGAATTATTACATAAAGGATACAGACTGATGACTAGAAAAATGGGCTGTTAAGATGCAGAACAACGGCCTTAAGATTCTGCTTTGGATAAGAGAGAAGCACTTGAACGCGGATGGCTTGTCACAGTTGTAAATCTTCCATTTGCAAGCTCATGATACTGATAGGATTTATGATCTTATAATGAACCATAAGAGGAATGTAAGGAAGAGGACGATGAAATAAATAAGATACTATAAAAAGTGTTCCATAATGATGAGGTCTGAGATGGACAGCAACAGAAATAAGTACAGGAGATATAGCTACCTTACGTGAATCTGAGTAAATTGATGGCGCTATTTATGAAATGACAATGCTCAGTAGGCCCTGAAGGCTAAAGAAGATGTACCAGCACCTTAATGAGAGATATTAATGGGATTCCATGTTGAATGACATCAGTCAGGCTGTAGTACTCTGTGTTGAATGCTTTGAATATAAGTCACTTCTGAAGAAGTTTGAGTTTCAACCTGTTTTTACAAGCATCCCATTAACAAATCTCCAACGACGTTGTTGGACCATTCCAGAGTCATCCAGTGGATCAATATATCCTGTAGAAGCAGATCACTTCACAAAGTGGACAGAAGAAATTACACTCAAGGCGTTTACCTCATAGTATCAAGTAGAGGTTCCTCTATAGCCAGGTCATTACAGGACATAGATACCCGCAGCTACTGTTTTTTAGTAATGGACGAATTTTAATCTCAGATGTTGTGAGACACCTGATTGACTTAGTAGGAGTAAAACAGCAGTTCACTACACTATACACACCATCTACCTGGGGAAGTGTGGAAAGAGTCAATGGAACCTTCTATCATCTTAAAAAATATTGCAGCCAGCTGAAGATCCAAATGGGACATCTTGTTGCCATCAGCCTGGCTCACCTATTAAATAGGCTACCACAGGACAATTGACATGTCTTCATTCAGGGTGTTATATGGAAGAGAAGCTTCCTTGCCAAGGTTGTTAGATCCAGTGATGGATGCAAAAATGAAGAATTTACCTCATGGAAAATACCATGAAAAATTAGCAGAGAACTTAGTCAAGATTTAGCTAAGTTAGTAGTAAAATTATGAAGTCACTTAAGGAGAGCACCAAAGAGAGTGACAAAGGCCCAAGTTTCCCATATTTGAGGTGGTACATAAGGTAAATTATATCACATGCATAGAGGACAACCTGAGAAGTTGTAAGCCAATTCAATGTTACCAGTAACTGATGTCATTAGTAGTGTAACTGATTAAATAAAAAAATGATACCACCCATATCACATATAACTAAGTCCACATGCGGCAACATATCATTTTCCCTAGGTCTCATCTTGAGGGTATTGTAGGAAATACAAATATAGGTAGTAATCTCTTAATCAAGGTAGAAGTTTTCTGTATATCCATATTTTCAATAATAACACTATAAGTACTAAAGATCCAGATGGCAACAATGATCACACTTCAACTGACAAAGCTAGAGATTAAAGAGTCTTTGTAAATCTAAAGTCTTTTATAGGCTTTAAAGGGCCGAAATTCCTGACTATGGAGGTCTCTATATACCTCCTGACTTCCAGAAAAATTTACTAACCGGCCATAGTGACTTCAGAGGACTAAAATATAATACAGGTTAACAGACTATGCGCAGAATGTCACATATGACGCCTCAGAGAAACCCACTTTTACATCTTTAGGTTTAGTTACCAATGGTAGGAGAATTGAAAAATCCTATTAAAGAGAGTTTCCTAATATTGTAAAAAGCTGAACAATGTCCATATATAAGTAAAATGGGAAGTGAACCAATTTTACATGCTAATACAATTGAGACAACCAATTTAACTAAGCAGCCGCAACAGTCACAAGGGTCAAAAAGCTTTAGGAGCAAACAGAGCAGCATCCACGCAGTCACAAGCAGGCCAGAGCTCCATACAATTTAAGTAAGAAGCAAAAGGATCCAATTGGATTAAAGAAATGGACTCCACTGGGCTAAACCTAAACAAATGCACAATCTCATTATTTGTAAAAACTTAATTTGAAACAAATCAAGACATATTTTGATTACCTCAAATTATTAAATACTACATATACTTTTTATGGCATATCAATAAAAAGTAACATCTCTAAAAAATCTGTTTTTACTATTGTCAATTTTTATTGGGTGCTGATAACGCCAAATAAGGATATGTTGTTATATGCTTTGGCCTTAGCTTCCTTTTAACTAAAGATAATAAAAGGTACTGATATTCTCTGGAGTATCCCTCAGTATGTACAATTACAAGGCTTTAACATGGTTAAAAACGCTTGGAACCATTAATAGGATTCCTATGTACGTAAAAAATTGACCCTTTGTTTTGTCTGTTGGTGCATCCTGTAAAAAAACAAGTAATTTATTGTCAGTGGCTAATATTCAAACATTAGAACCCCTGAGAGAATGGGCAACTTTGGCTATACCAAACATTAAGAGAATGCTCAGTATTGATGGGAAAGACACACTTGATGGTAGGCAAAATCACGGCTGCATTATTAGATCAAAAACATTAATATGATAATCTAATGATGCAGAACCAGGAGGTCTAAAATTACGCATTAAGTGGAGTTTATGAGTATTATAACTTTGTCTAGAAGTTGAGGGGCTGGCACTTAAGGGCTACAAGGCTATTATGTTTGTGGCACTTGCAATTTCTTTGAGGTAATTTTATCAAGAGGATTGAACTATATTTCAATATGCTAAGTCAAAATCAATATTGAATTGGACTAAGTTCTATCTTTATTACTATTCTTAGAAATATTTATAGAATAAGATAGATATAACTTCATAATGATCAATATGCATTTAAGGGAGCAAGATTTCAAAAAATGAACAATAACGACAGCATATCTCTGTTAAACTTTCTGATAATATAATCTTATAAATTCCTATTAGCAGGAGTCAAAGATCCATAAAAATTGTTAACACTTGACAGGAGGGGTGCTAATCTAAATAGGTGTTGATTCCTGATCTCAGATAGAATTGGGCATCTCACAGAGGAATTCTGCAATACACCCCTCAAGATCTTGCCTAGGGGACGCATATTTATGAAGGAACCAAAATGTGGACAAAATTAATACCAGTGTCAGATCTGATATCTGAATATGTTATTATATCCCGTGATAATAAATGATACGCTATGTTCCAGATCATAAGGAATAGAGTTTGTGGACTTGTCTTAGAGTTCTATGACGAAAATAGTACACTCTCTCCTACCTGGAACTCAGTAGGGTGGGTCTGCGAGAATCAGTCTGAGTTCCTTCCCTTAAGGTGGTCGTAGAAAAAGAGTTAAAGCTATATTTTGTAACTGTATAATCACATCAGTTAATCTTCTCATATATGTCTATTGTTTGAGGGGTAGCGTATAAAGAATAGGCTGTAAACTTGAAGTTAGATTAGGCTCATGACCATAAAGACCCTTTAATAGAGACATTACAATTATTCAATAATAACTAATGCAATAGGCAATATTACACCAGGTAAATATAGATTCCATAGACTGGGATCAGAAGAGACCATTTTTTTAAGAATAGCCACAAGAGTACCATTAGCTCGTTCAGCAGCACTATTAGTAGAAGGGTGATAATGAGCTGTAAATAATTGGTAGCTAACCATTAATTTAGTAATTTCAGTTATCACTTGGAAAGACAAAACAAGTTTCATTGTTGGATAATAATACTTTTGTGTGCCATATTGAGTGAAAAACCTGTTTAAAAAGAAAGTATGCAGTAGATTTAGCAGTGGCAGAAGAACCTGAAATCGCTTCAATCAAATAAGTAAAATGACCAATAGCAAGTAAAATGTAATAATGTCCATACATAGCGGTAGAAAGGGGCCCCACTACATTGATACTCATAGTGAAAAAAGGCTCTAAAGATCCTACAATCTTATGCTGGAATATGGATTTTTACCAAGTTTTTTGGCAAGTAAGGAATTTTCTAACACATTGTGCATAGTCTCAGGCATAATATCCCAAAAAACAATCATTTGACCATCTTGGAGTTTTAATTGACATCCCCATGACCAGTGATTTGATGAACTTCCATAATGGTATCTATCCTAGCAGAGGGTAGAATAAAAGGCAGAAGCTTAGTTCTTATTTTATTGAGTAAACTCTCATTAATTTGGTTGTCAACGGTTAAAGCTTTCAACTTAGTAATATACCTTAAATTCATGGCATTAAAGTTCAGGCCACAAATTAGGTCAAAAAATATGATTATCTTCAGAATTGAACAAGGTGAGTATTGAAAACTGAGAAAGTCCATTGCCATTCTAATTGATGGCTCAGCTCATATTATTTAAAAAACATGGTTTTCAAGCTTTAGAACCACCTAGCTAAACGCCCATTAGGGTCTTTCATCTGTTGCAACCATTTTAGGGAACTATGATTGGTGATAATTATAAAATGCTTACCATAGAGATAAGGATGGAAAGTCTTTATGGCTAACGTTATGACGAGACATTCCCTCTCAGTAACACTATAAATTCATTCCTCTTTAGCGAGAGTTTGCAGTAACTTGAGATAGGGTGATATAAAAGGTTAGAGTCGTGATGCACCAATATGGCCCCAAGAATAACATTCCTGGCATCTGTAGTTAAAAGAAAAGGCTTTATAGAATCAGGATGAGCTAATACCAGAGCATTAATTAAAGCTTGGTTTGAAAGATTGAATGTTTGATGTTGACAATCTTTTGAGAAATGGACTTCCTCATACAAAATAAATGAAGAAAGGTTCATCATTTTCAACAAAGTGTGGGATTGATTGTGAGTATTAACCATTATCCTCAAAAGCACCTGTGTTCACATAAAATGTAGGGATAGGCGTTCTTCTTAATGTCTTAAGCGTTTTGTAGACAATGGTAATAGTTCTTCTATGTTGACACTATGCCTAAGAATTCCATTTCATTTTTATAAAACACAATTAGCTGGCTTTAACTTGAGTGAGGATTGACAAATTTATCTAAATACTTCTTTTAAGTGTTTAGATGTCATTAAAAGTACAAGAAAATAAGGTAACACCAACTAAATAGATGAGGACACAAGAAAGCTTTAAATAAGCAAATAAACCATCTGTGGCCCTTTGAAAGGAAGAAGGGGCATTATAAATCCCCTACAGCATATGGGTAGGATCAGAAGGTCTTTAATTGGAAATCAAGTCACATTTTTACCAATCCTCTAGATAAAGTTCAATTCATTAATAACAACTAGTAAGATCCGTGTCCAAAAGGAATTGCAACCCTGCCAACAATTAATAAATCATTAATATGCGATAATGTATATATTTCTAAAAATCACTAAGACGTCAGTAATCCATAACCACCCTAAGTTCTCTATCCTTTTTTGAACAAGAATTAAGGGGGAAGCTTATAGGCTATGTATGGAGTTAATACCCCAGCTTCTAGTAATTTCTTTAATTCCACAAAGACTTGAGCCTCCTTGACCTTAGAATTTTGGTAGGGGCAGGCATAAATAGGGGAAGCATCCCCATTTACACTTAATTTTGTACATTCCTTTATTTATTCAAGGCAAGCTGACCAGGGGATGGACATTACCAAAACTAAAACTAACTAAAAACTAAAATAACTACTTGGTTAAAACAAAACGCCCTAATGAGTGGATTGAATGAACAAATCGAAAAACAACCAGCCAGGTGGGTAGCGGGAACCACTCATCCCTCCATGGTGGAAGGGGAGGGGGTCGGGGGGCTCATCTTTGGAAGCCTCTCCATCAGCATCTTCTTTCTCCCATATTAGAGTGCGTGTCACGGCTGACAGTAATGGCGTTGGGGCATCTGCGGCATGGGGTTCAATATCACTGATAATTGGAATTTCATGGAAATTGCCAGCTAGATAAATGGCACTGAGATATTCAGTTAAAGATTTTTCAGCTTTGATGCGGGCATCTGGGAGTTTAACAAACGTGGCAATGTTGGTTTGGGTTATTTTTGCTTTTGGATTCTGTGCTATAGTTGCCACATTATGGATAGCATTGTTTGCATTTTTGTATAGCTGGTTTACCATAGTTTTACTTTTCAAAGTTAAGGTTGCAGGGATAACAGGAGGTGAAATTCCTCCTTTGAGCATCACTACTGATTTAGTGACAGCTTTACACAGGGGATGATAATTTGGTGTTGCAGCTGCTTTGACTGCAAGCTGGTGATCACTGTGAAATGATTCAGCATTTGGCTTTGGGGTATAAAGTCGATGGGGGTATCTGGCATCCCATTCTGCATTAACAAATCGCTTGATTTGCAGAGATGGTTCTTCAATGAGCTTACCTGATTTGTCAATTTCAGCCAATAATTACCATGGATTTTGGTTGAATTGGAATGAGAAATCAGCGTACAGTTGAGGTTTGGTTGAACTATTTGAGGAAGCATGGGATCAAAATGGGATCCAATATGATGCTTGATTGGTGGAATCATCTATGGCATTGGGGTGAGGAGGAGGCAGATTGGTGGCTGCAGGTGCAGCTGCAGCAACAGGATTTGGGGTGGGGGAGGTAGGATTGTGCCCCATACCAGAAATTGTACAGGGTGGGCAGCAGATTGGATGTTGGTGGATGAGCTATCTGATCCACTGAAAGTGGTTGAGGAGGGGCACTTGCGTTTTGAGTGGTCTAACTCAAAACATGATGGACATAGCATCTGTCCGCCCTTGAAGTGGGCCCAAAATGGATGGTTGGGCACTGAGGGAATAATGGTGCACGGTGGAATTGACACTGCAATTTTATTAAATTCAGGGCTGATTGTGATGTATGCCCAAGGCCCAGTGAGTCGTGTGGCCCCATTTGGGACCACAAATTGTAAGATGGGGTTGGAGCCATAGGCTGCCAAACTGTCCATCAGCTCCTGGTGGAGCACTTCAGGGGGAGGTGGGTGGGCAAACCAGCAAACTGAACCACCAAAGTGGTGTCTGCTGGGAGCCAAGTCCAAGTTGTGGGGAGAGGGGTGCCCTGGAATACCAGGGGCACAGTTGCTGCAGTGGCAGCGTCAGCTTTGCAGGTGAAGCTGAGGTTGAAATACCCCTTGTAGGGGCAGTAATCAATAAAACTGGAAGGTGTCATCACCGCCTGTGCCATTTTAATAATGGCTTAATCATGGTATGGGAATAGTTTCCCATATTCAACCCTTAGGCCATAGTGCATGTTACTCCGGGGGAGCACTAGGGGGCAGCAAGGTACCACTTGGGTACAAGAAAGGTGGGCATCTAGGTCCTTGGGTAGAACGAATCATCCCATAGGTTTGTAATGACTGGGTGAACCAGTCCTAGTGTGTTTTCCTGCTGGACAGAAAATGGCGGGGGAGTTTCACCACTGCCCCACACTGGAGCAGCTGGCAGAGAATCCAAGGACATCTGAGCAAAACTACAACAGGTGAATTTTATTTATTTTATAAATCCATGTAATTTGGCTTGGAAAGTTATGCCAAGAATTTTGTACATTCCTCATCAATTAAAAATTTTCTATACCATTAGCAATAAATATGCATATTCTTCATTGAGTGCCTTGGATCGTTGCTGGTCAGGAGTAATTGAATTTTCAAATTCAACCTCTACCTAGAAGTAAGGATCTATCCAACTCAAAGTCATGTAACTCCTCACATCCAGTGACAGACAATAATGTTGTTTATAGGAGTAGGTTGCGCATAAGTGATATAATTTAATTCAAATAATTGCACAGGTTGATATGTAAGATTAGTTAATGGAACTAGGATAGTTGAATTGTATGCAGAATCAAGGATCCCTGGGACAATTTAATATCTCTAAATGAGGTGAGTATCATTATCTGAATTTTTTAAAATATATGGTATGCTGAAACCAATCCTTGTACTCCCATATTGATTATAAATTGAGATTTAGTAGGGATGGTAATCAATTGGTTGAATATAAAAACATTCCCTATGCAGCACATACTGATTGAGGAGGAAGAATGGTTTTAGGCCCCAGAGTTTGGTGTTTAAGTCTAAGGATTAAAGTAGAGTATTCCAGTAGACAAACACGTCGTTTAGGTTTACCCTTCTCATTTGTTTATCATTTTGAAGTTTGGTAGTTGAAATATAATTAAAGAAAGTTAGTTTTTATGACTAATTATTGCATCAAATATTATTCAAAAACTTTGTTCTAAGAAAAAAATTGTGCCAATTATTATCCCGCAGTAAATCATGGGCCAGATGTCTAATTTTCCAAAAATGCATTGGGAGAGAGAAATAAGCTCCTATGGATTTTGTACAAGAGGTGTCAACAGTAATCTGATTCTTGGGAGTGATTTAGATATGGCGATAATTTGAACTTTTTCAACAAGCTGAGACAAAATCACATTGCTAGGTGAACCCATATTATAAATAGCCAAATTTTTACTTTATGTACTAATACTTCTACACAAGTTACATCAGTACTAGAATGTGGGATCAAAAATATAGAGGTACTCCTTGGTCAGATAGGAGCATAGGGTTAAACAGAAGATTAAGAAGAAGCTCCATCGCTACTTAATTTTTTCTCAAGAGATTGATGTAAATTGTAGAAAATAAAACATAGCACTCTTTAGAGAAATTAGAAATTCTTGGTCGAGGCTAAAAAGTTTGTCAGCACAGAGAGCATCATGTTCTATGCCTAGCGCTTTTTTCACTTGTCATACTATTTTTTAACATTATTTTTCCACATTATCACTTAATCCACAGTAACCACAAGGATCTTTATTATTTATAAGCTTAGTTTTAGTGGTACCGCATGAAAACATTTTTAAGGATTACTAACCAAAGATTGGTGTGCTGCTTTTCTAGGATTCCAATAACGCCCTCTTCTATAATGAGGGTAGACCAAAGTTTGCCTTTATGCGAGTATAAATGGAGCAGCAATTGAGTACGTTATGAGAGGGCAGTCATTACAGAAGAGATGTCATCATCCAAGGTAGTGCGGTCACAGTGGTGAGAATCTGAGTGTAATGATAATAACGCTTGACAAACTAATGGATTGACTCTCCTCGTTTAAGTTTATATTGATAAATGCCTGCTTTTATTTAGATAGATTTTGGTCACATTTGAATTCATTAATGAGGGAAGACTTACTAAAGCCCAGGTGTAAAACTCTTTAGATGAGAAGCCATATTTTTTAAACAAATCAGCTTAAACATAAAGTAATTTGCTAAACTTTTTGGTGATCAGATGCCTCCTCCATGGCTCATTTAAAAATAAAGAGAAATAAAGGAGTGAGTACTATCTTCATCTGGCTCATACTTATCCTTGAATGTGGGTTTGAAGGAATTATATTCACCAGTTAGAACATGAACATCTAGTATTGGTACAGGTTTAGCTTCTGAGGGTTCATACTTGGGAATATGGGCTTGAGTCAGAATAATAACTTGTTGTCATACGAAGTTAAGATCATCTTTATATTATAAAACTATTGAGTAAGTTGATCAACCAAAAAAAGAATGATTCATTTTTAGAGCTTATTATGAGCAATTCATTTTGCTTGTTCTCAACACTCCAACTTAGCAGTTAAACAATTAATAGACGCTATCAAACTGTGAACTGAGCTTCTTGAGTGGTTTAAAGTTTTCACATAGATAATAAGAATTACTTATAACCTATAATGGTTTTATTAAGGAAAGATTTGGATTAAGAGGGAGACCTTCTTAAGACAGGGAACACACTTGTGCAATAGCTCTTATTTTGTTTTTCCAAGACTTAAACTCTTAACACCAGCTGTTTAAGTACTTCTGAATCAATAATTAAGATGGTAGGATCAGGAGACCCCTGGGGGCCATGGTGGCCAATGGAAAGCTTTAGAACCAGAAGGTCCAATGGGACCACATTCACCAGAAGGTCCTGGCACATTGAAGGAGAACTAGGTGGGCTTAGGGGGTTCATGAGGACCTCTAGGCCCCAAGGGACCTTCTCAATTTTCGTTAGCATCCACAACTTAGTTTTTTTTGTAATACATAACGTTCAGAAACCTGGTTGTCACAGATGAGCCTGTGAGTGATGCTCCTGGTCAGTCCTCAACCAGTGGAATATCTATAAATACCAACATCCAAACTGGTGGCAGTACTGGCGACCAGGCATCTGAGTTGAGGACAAAAGAGGCCCTTTTATAGGCACTGATGGCCCAAATAAATTTCCTTCCAGCAGTGACGTCATGTGAGATAATTTTTGCCTCGCCAACTTAGAAGATTTACTTAATGAGGATGATGACGCCGCCAAAATCCATATGAAACCTGACCCCCTTTTATACCCTCAGGTGCTGAAATAATCTGAATTCTGCTGATGATGCCCTGATGAGTGAAATGATTTATGCCAGCAAAAGTTTTAGAAATACAATCACGCATATTAACTAATTGGGCAGATGTTAATTTCCACTCAACTCAAAAGATACATAGTGAGGAACATTGTATTAGCGCCTTCATTTAAACCCAATGACAAGGCGCATCTTACTAGATATAGTAATTGACTCATTTCAACAGAACATCAATTGAGCAGAAACCCAGAAGCAGGACCTAGCACAATGGCCCTTGAACATCTAGGACCAGGGGTCACTGCCACGAGAAAAAGCTCATGCATACAGGAACTAGAGAAAATAAGTGAACAAACAAAAACAGCAATTTGACGCCGTCTGACTGGAGGGTCCTGAAACCTCCTCTTTTGAAACCATAAATTTCTCCCATTTTATAATATCAAATTCATTTATACCCTGATTTTCCACTTGAAGCAGATAAACCTTACTTTTTATTCTAATTGAATCATTTCTACATATTCTTAAGTTTATCCTTTTTTTTTTTTTTGTGTTGTATCAAATTTATAATCTACAGTATCCAATCTGGAATTAACCTGTTATCAAGAAGACAATCTGTCGAGATTACATTAATGCTGATAACGCTAAGGAAGAGGTTGGTAAAAGTTTCATTGAGTTATGAAGGCCAATGCTTGTCAACGATGTCAAAGAGAGCCAGGAAGTTTGCTAAGAGGGTGTAAAAATTTACTAGTTTGTTCTTATTGGCAAACAACCCTAGTAATCTTTTTACTGAACAGGTTCAATTTCCTCGTACACCTCGCGTTGTAAAGAATATATTATCTGATAATAGTATGAAGACTAATATCTGTAGTTGGGTTAGAACTATTATTAGGCCCAACGCTTTAGCTGGTATTTCCAATTAAATACTTGATAGTCATACTCATAGGGATTCATTCCCTGCAATATTGTCCACCTGATATTTGTCAAGATCTCCTGATGACAGTTTCTTTTGGCCCAACACACAGTTGGCAATAATCCCTTAGTTGTGGTTCCCTTCATCTCTAGATCCCCAATTGGATCTCTACTCTTCTCTGAGAGTCTACCACTTATTTCCTTCTGCAATAAAATCTTTGAGATGGAACTTCACACTGGATGCTGATAGTCTAACTATAACCAAATATACAATAAAACTAATAATGTTTTTCGTAGTACTAGTTGTTTTTGTAGTAAGACTTTCTTCTCTTTTTTATTATAGTGAATCTAGGGAATTTATAGGGGATTCGGCCATCTAACCCTTGGTTGACACCTCTTTGATGAAATGGCAGCCGTTGCCATTGAATCACCCTTTCTTGTCTCGGCAGAGATGGTCTTCCCCATTCTGGCTAGGATTCCATCATCGGACATCCTCAAGACCTCAAATGGAAAGAGTCAGAATTGTGTCCCTAATGTTTTCCTCTCAATCCAAGTGTACCAACCATAATTGGTTAGCGACCTTCTTAGGTAATGGGACTTTTTACCCATTATGGCAGGTCACTTCACCAACCAATTGATTTGCTAGTTGCAGGTGGCATCACTCGCCTTGCAATTCATTAAGCATTCCCAATCAGTTGGTGATGAAACCTGACCAATCCCAATCAGTACACCTGATAGTTAATTACTATCAGATGCCCCTATTTTGTCAGCTGCTCCACCCGATGAGATATTAGGTATTCATCTGGATTGATCTGATGGATACAACCAGATTAATATCCCAAAATCCCCTGAACGTAGTTCCTCCAAAATTTGGGCCAACCGATTTCTGATTCACTTCACTTTAGGAAATTTTCCTTAGTGACACCAGGTAATCTAGCAGGCTGGGCTTATGGGCAAAATCCTAACACATCCCCCTCTTGCCAGATTTTTAGTGAGATAAGGACCAGGGCATGAGAACACCACTTTTGACACTCAGTCAAATACTCATTGGCTTGGAGGTGGAGTACACTTATTATTACTCAACGATCTTTAGGATGGCCTTTGGCATATGGCATTCCTCCTCTTCCTCCTTTCTACCGCCTACTCAGAGCGCGGTCCCCACGAACTCTCGTCATGCTGGGCTAATTGATTTACTTGTGACGATATTATTCCCAGCATCCAGTTTTCCCCCATCAGGGTATATGACCCACTGTCATATTCAGGATTCTTGGTCCGGCGTCCTTGAATTCCTTGATTCTCTCCTCATCCTAGACAGGAGACTCTTGCTTTTGTCAATGTTCATTTCACATCTTGATTAAGAATACTTATTCCTATTTGCCCTCATTATTTTGCTCATAACCTCTTGGCTGTAAGTCATTCTTAATTCTTCCTCAAAGCTTGTTTCATTAATTTTTGAAATTAATTTCCCAAAATTGGAGCTCTAATGAATTATAGGTATAATAACTTCTATATAAGTCTGACATCCCCCTCTAGTCCTGCTCATATGTCGAACTTGGAATCCGCTACCAACAGCTTCTTAACAGCTTGTCAGATTCGGACCTTTTGCCTCTTCCAGCAAATGAGTCAGTATGCTCAACGGAACCTCTTCTAGATCCCTCCAGGACTCATATGCCTAGTCCAGTGCAAGCAGCTAGTCCTTCCATCAAATAACCGGAAATGGTAACCAATCCTTCCAAAACCAGGCATGCCATCATTTCAAACAACTCTCAGCTGACTCTTCCCTTATAGTCAATCCCTGAGTTGGACTTCAAAACCCTACTGGATTTGGCTCCTTTCACTGATGCTGTAAACATCATCGTTGATGCTCCAGAGGTCATGCCAGTCGCTTTGGATTGTTCATTATTGGCTGGTCCAGGCTGCCTCCTGAGTTTTTCTTCCAACTTGGTCAATTCTACAAACCCGCCGTGCTGGTTTCTGAGCTTTCAATTGAGAACAGCATACATTTTGAGCTCCCCTACGCTGAACTTTGGGTGCAAGTCACTGAGGCATTGACATTAGCGCTGGGAATCCCTCTTATCTGGACAATCTTCTGGATTTGGATACTGCTGCTTATGCTCTCCACTTTGCCAGCCAAGTTTTTCAAAGTTGGTCCACAAAGCTTCCAGCCTTGCTAGCTTCCATTGGTCATTCAGCTTCAGCTTCGCTAAGAAGCCCATAGTCATCATTTACACGATGCAATCCGCTCTTTACACAACTACCTCTTCTCTGGAGCTTCTCATCGCTACCTTCCATTGATGGCATTAATTGGGGGCATAATTCGACAACCTCATCAAGTATTCCTTCTTCACTGCCAGCTCACATGTCCAGTGTTCTTGATGAGGCCTGTTGGCAGGCACTTAAGCAAATCTTCTGGTGCCAGTGCCTTATCAGGATTACTTGGGTTATTCACCGATTGCCTCTTCCTGTATTGCTGTTTTCCTCCCCTCTCTGGGGTTTTGTGATTGGCTTCTTCTGACATATTAATTTCCCTTCCCCTAGTCGCTTTTCTCAAGGCTCGGCATCCGCTCAAAGAACATAGTTTTGTGTAGGTCTCACCCTTGCAAGTGTCCAATCACATATCAATTTTGACGGGCAATTTCTTCCTACCACGATCCATCTCTCTCCCCCTAGGCAACATGGTGGAATCATCCCTGTACTGAGGACGATCAATAAAAAAATTAAAGGTACATCAGCTTTTTTTTATGCATTTAAAATCTGTTTTTCCCAATATCCTTTAACAATTTATTTTATTTTAGTTTTATTTTTATTTTTTATTATCTCTTTTTTTCAAGGGACTTGACCTTGTTTCAGTTCAGAGGTCCATCTTTTCCCCCCAAACTGGATCTGGGCACTTAAACCTACCAGTTTTCTATGGTTCAGAGGTCCTTTTTTGGACTTAACCATCTAGATTGGTTCAGAGGTCCATTTTTCAAACTTGACCTAATCATCAGGGACATGACCATCTTAATGGTTCATCAGTCCTTTGGAACTCTTTTATTTTTCTTTGATCAACGCTTTAGGTACTTAGCATGGACTCAATTTACTACTCTTCCATCCAAGAGATTCTTGATGGAATAAGCATTGGTCGCAGTCTTGTTGATTACTTTGAAAGGACCTAACCATAACGCATCCAATTCGTTTCTTTGTCCAAAACCATGCATATTGCAATAGGCGACTCTTTCTCCTTTTTGGTATTCTTCTAATGCTGGTTGGTTCTTATCATCCCTCGATTTCACATGTATTCTTTTCTTCAAGGTTGTATTGAATGCTTGCGATTGCATATCAATCAGGATACTCATCAGTCAGTTCAGAGATTGTTTGGTACTCATCCCCAATGTAGGTTCTACTACCTAATATAATATTGGCGGCAACGCGGCCTTCCTCCCATATAGTAATTTAAATGGCGTCTTTACTGTCGCCATATGATGACTAATGTTATAGGCGAATGTCACCCAACTCAGGTACATTCCCCACGCGGAAAGTTCTTCCTGCAACTAGCTTCCTCAGCGTCACGGCCAGCGTCCCATTGACCTGTTCTACCAGTCCGTTTGTCTCCAGCTGGTATGGTACTGACACAACTCCTGGATCCCCAATATTTCATTTAGCCTTGGGATCACATGAGATGTTAAGTTGGTCCCATTTGCCACTCAGTAGGACTTGTGGACATCCATGCCGTTATAATACTTGATCCATGATAAATCTCGCAGTACTGGTAGCGTCAACTCTGGTTAGGGCTTTTGTTTCAACCCATCTCATCAGATGGTCAATAGCTATTATGATGTATTTGACTCCTCCTGTGCTCATCGCCAGTGGTCCCATCATGTCAATGGACACCGTGTGCCCATACAAATCTAGGTCGGACCAGTCAGTATCTGTTGTATTCTTTATGTGGTTTATGCGGATGGCATTCCACGCAACAAGACAGATAATCCTGTGACATCATAGTTAATTGATTCCCAGTAATAATACTGGCGAATATGGTCAGTTGTTTTTCTCAGGCCTCCATTCCTGACAACCTTATGAGCTGCTTGAACTATTGATGCTCTTCTGACAGTTTCAGAAATAATAATCATTTCCTGTTTATCGTCTTTTATACTTGTCCATCCATAATCTCGGTGTTTTCCATCACTTTTTGAAGCGCACCTTGGATTTCTTGAGACTCGTCCTCAATTCTTCCTTCGACCATTCTCTGGAATAGCTCATCCACTTGCGGGTATACCAACTGGACCATTGGTAACCGTGATAAGCCATCCGCGTTCTGGAGAGAAGACCCCACTCGGTGGACTATATCATAATCATGTAAGTCTGAAGCTTAAGTGCCCATCGGGCCAGTTGTCCTTCAGGTTCCTGGGTGTGCAGTCAATGCAATGAAGAGTGGTCCATCGCCACCTTAAGTGTGTTCATGGACATACACCCAAAACTGTACACAGGCGTAAATGACTGCAAGGCATTCACGCTCAGTCACAGTGTAATTCCTCTCAGCGGCTAAGAGTGTCCAGCTCATATGCCACCGGATGTTTGTCCCCAAGTTCATCTACTTGGCTCAGTATGGCGCCAATGGCTGTCAACGAGGCATCAGTTGTTTGATAAACTCCCAATTGAAATTTGGATATTTCAGAATTGGCAAATTGATCATATACTGGCGTAACTCATCAAAAAGAGTCCTGGGCCTCTTCATTCCATATGAATCCTTTTTGGATCCTTTAGTAAATGAAACAAAAGGCTCAGCTATTTGGCCAAAGTCCTGAATATGTCTTATGTAGTATCAACCATCAAAAGGAATATTTGGATGTCTCGGACACTCTTTGGCATAGCCATGCACTCAATAGCTGCTATCATTTGGGGTTGTGGCTGCAATCCATTTGCGTTAATCACAAATCCCAGGTATTCCAGCTCCTTCTTGAAGAAGTGGCACTTCCGTGGCTTAATCTTCAGGTTAGCCACAGACAGTCTCTTAAAAACTTCCTCCAAGTGATGGAGGTGATAAGTAAATGTTCTACTGAACACATTGATATTGTCCAGATATACCAGGATGCACGAAAACTTCAGGTCACTCAATATCGCATCCATGGCTTTCTGAAATGTCACGCACATTACAAAGACCCTGGGGCATCTTAGTCAGCTGGTATAACCCCTGTGCGGTGATAATCGCACATTTTTCCTGGTCTTCTGCTGGCAAGTCAATCTGCCAGTATCCTGAGATTAGTCCATCGCAGAAAAATACTTTGCTTCTCCTAATCAATCCAGCACATCGTCAATCCTCAGTAGGGGATACAAATCCTTCTTCATAATTTTATTCAGCCTCTGATAGTCAATCACTACCTTATTTGATTCATCTTTTTTTTACAATCAGAATTGGGCTTGCCCAGGGACTTGACGACGGAACTAGAAGCCCATGCTTTACTAATTTACTGATCTCATCTTCCGCTACACTTCAGTGTCTTTCAATCTTCAGATCAGTCTCATTCTTTTTAGTACTAGATGGAGATCAGTCTCATTCTTATTGGTAGATTTTCTCCAGTGTTGACCTTGTGAATTACTCCTTGTGCGCATCCCAAATCATGGTTGTCCTGAGCGAATACTTCTGATATCTCTCAAATAATTTCAAGCACCTCCCTTTCTGCCCTTCCAGCAGATCTGCAAGCTGCTCTCGATCAACCAATATAATATTGATGCTTTTGGCCGCCCAGCCAGTAATCTAGTTCATTGAGAGACCTAAATCATATAATTATTTCAATTTGGCCTGATTTGGCAGATTTCCCCATTATTAACCTTTGAGAATTCACTTCATGTGTATCCCAATTTCTAGTCATTTTGGGAGAATTTTCTCTGATACTTTTCAATAATTCAAGCATCTCCTCTTGCTGGCCTTCCGACAGATCAGCGAGTTGCTCTTAATCCACCAATAGGTTGAAACTTTTGGCTACCCCAGCTGATACATTCATCTCCTTGAGGTTGAATTTCCTCCGTTCAGCTGTCAGGGTTTCTTGTTGCTTCTTAGGTCCGAACTCATAGACCATAAAATCGATATTTTAATATTTTATATATTTTTTGTATCTTTCTTTTGTAATGGGACTTGCAACCTACAAAAGGCTCAGAGGTCCTTCCTTTCCCTTCATCTTAACTGAGTCCTGGGTACTTAAACTTACCAGTTATCATGGTTCAAAATCTTATCCTCTTAAGATTTAACTAACCATTTGGTTCAGTGGTCCCCTTCTGGACTTGACCAAAATCTCAGGACATAACCATTTAATGGTTCAGAGGTCCTCTGGGAGCATTGCAATTATTTTCTCTTAGGCTTAATACTACCAATTAGTATTGACCTTTCTCCTATATGACCAGCAGCGCTGTCTTATCATGTATAGGCCATACTTGCCAACTTCAGGAAGTTCTCCTGCATTAGGCTTTTAGCCCTGACTGGAAGGTCGTCCAACAGATCCTAATTTCATCTCTTATTTGGAAACTGATGCTTTCAGATCTTTGTATCTCATCAGCCAACAGTTTTGTCCAATTATCCAGCTCGTTTTTCAACTCTGAAAACGATTTTCAGCCTTCATGGCTATCCTTAACTGCACAGGTCGTTCTGGCATCGTTAGATTCATCTAATGTCTCTGGAATTGATGAACTCGTCTCCAGCAACTCCTGACCAGTTATTGAGTGTTATTAAATAAAAATGATTTCCTCCACTATCTTGGATCAATCATTTCCTCTTTTGACTTCATCTCTTCATTGGTATGGCAATCAATTCTCCAGATTGATTGCTTCTTATTTTGTCAAATGCCTCATCTAAACACTCTCTCCTCAGGACTATATAAAGCGGATCCAATTAAAATCTGAGTTGATCCTGCTGCTCCTCATGACTACTTCCAGCAGGCCCAATTTCAACCCAAGTTGGCCCTGCTGAAACTCTTCATCTCAAGTAGATGTCTGGTGGATTTGGTTTCCTTGCAGTACTAGATAGTTTCATATCTAGGCTGCAAGTCCTTTCCCAGAACTGGAGTATCTTCATTTTGATTCACTCGGAGCTCCACTGCTGAGCTGGGTGAACGCCAATGAACGTGATCCTCTTCTCATTCTATCTTTGTTATTTCCTTTAGTAACATATTTCCAAAATTGGAAACATCTTCTTTTGTACGACATTATTGATAGATTCTTCTACTCAACCACACCTGTATTGAGCACCAACTTGTAAAAATTTACTAGTTTGTCTTATTAGCAAACAACCTAGTGATCTTTCTACTGCACAGATTCAATTTCCTCGTGCACCTCGCATTGTAAAGAATATAATATCTGATAATAGTATGAAGACTAATATCTGTAGTTGAGTTAGAACTATTATAAGGCCCAACGCTTCAGCTGGTATTTCCAATTAAACACTTGATAGTCATACTCATAGGGATTCATTCCTGCAATATTGTCCACCTGATATTTGTCAAGATCTCCTGATGACAGTTTCTTTTGGCCCAACACACAGTTGGCAATAATCCCTTAGTTGTGGTTCCCTTCATCTCTAGATCCCCAATTGGATCTCTACTCTTCTCTCTGAGAGTCTACCACTTATTTCCTTCTGCAATAAAATCCTTGAGATGGAACTTCACACTGGATGCTGATAGTCTAACTATAACCAAATATACAATAAAACTAATAATGTTTTTCGTAGTACTAGTTGTTTTTGTAGTAAGACTTTCTTCTCTTTTTATTATAGTGAATCTAGGGAATTTATAGGGGATTCGGCCATCTAACCCTTGGTTGACACCTCATTGATGAAATGGCAGCCGTTGCCATTGAATCACCCTTCCTCATCTTGGCAGAGATTGTCTTCCCCATCCTGGCTAGGATTCCATCATTGGACATCCTCAAGACCTCAAATGGAAAGAGTCAGAATTGTGTCCCTAATGTTTTCCTCATGACTAATTGTACCAACCATAATTGGTTAGCGACCTGCTTAGGTAATGGGACTTTTTACCCATTACGGCAGGTGTTGAGTAATTGACTGGACCTAATCATCAGATATTTGATAGGGACATAATAAGGTTAGCTGTTTAGAAACTTATTATGGATCATATCAGATATTAGCAATTATGGACCAGGTATATTCTAAGCTTATGCAAATCTTAGAATCCGCGGCCTAGCAATTTCACTTACTTATATTTGACTATGATGACACAGGAATGAGGGCTTTGTTGGTAGGTCAAACTTAAATTTAAGTTTTGATTTAATGACTTGAGCACGTGGGCTTTGTTGGTCTATGTCAAAATTAGTTTTAATGTCAGTCAAGTTTAATCAAATTAATTACTAATTAGTGATACAAATCGCCTTGGTATGTGCTGCCAATTGCACATGAAAGTGAATTGGTTCAGCTATTTTGAAGGTATGATGAAACGCCATTTCAAGGATGATGATGGTGTTTACTCCGACTCTGAGGCTGAGCATGATGCCCTGAGTCAAAGTATTTGTAGACGTCATTACAAACTTTTTACGTGGCCAAGGGTCACTGAAAGTAAGGCGTCATGGGTAAGATGTGGTTAACATTGAACCCTATAAATAACTTTGCATTTACACTAATAAAATATCCTTTTACTACTGGATTTGTTTATAATTTAATTTATAAACTTTTTGTTTGGTACGTTCATTTTTTAAAGTAGTCAATTTTCACTTGGAATTAGTAAGATCAGGGCGGCGTGCCATCATCCAGTGAAATGACGCGTATACTATTGAAGTGCCAACAATAAGCTTTAAATTAAAATTCTAAATCACCATCTATCTGTGTCCTCATACAGCAGACACCCAAAGCTCTGCCATGGACAAAGAAGGACCAGCCATCCGTCTACAGCCCAAATATTCAACAAGTGGTGCTCATGACCATCTAGTACTAAAAAAACAAGTGGTGCTCATGGCTGGGACCGCAGATGGTGATCGCGCTGAACAGGGAAGCAATCCCAATCAATTATTCAGAACCATTACTGGCCCCAATGGGAACACTGAGATGACTATGTCCCAGATTAATTGGGAAGAAGTACCCATCATTACCTATCCTGACGATCCTATTTCACGGAAGAGCTGGAACATCTCAAGCAGCAGTTGTTAGAGGGTATCAATTAGGCCAAGGGCCTGCGGACAATAGTAGCAACCCTTTTTGCCGCCAACGACAGCAAGATGTGTTGTGGATGAGATATCTTGCTCATCATCAATTAAGTGTAGCTCAGATCTGAAACAATTTAATTGGGATAGAGAATATAGTCCAGTACTTATTGAATTTGTACATCCCACCTCTAGAAATTCTCAGATGACTATTGCCTTCCATCATGAAGCCATTACTGAGTTAGTGAACTTCTCTCGCAACTCCAGCCAGGCAGGCCATTCTAAATGAGCAATTGGAAGCCAACTTCGCTGAGGTCCGTTTGAGTTTGGAGGCAAATCACAACTTAGCCACTTAGGCTAATGACCGGGTAACAGTATTAGCACAAAGCTAAATGACAGATTGCATCCTATCTTTGAAAATTTCTTAGAGGAAAGAGGAGTCCAAATCTTGGTTCAGCAATATCACTCAGACTTCTATTAATGCTTCATAGTCCATGAGGCTTAATCATGAAGCCCAAGTGGCACAGTTAAACCATAATGATGAATTTTGTGACAGTATCGATGCCTGAGCGCCCTAATTTCGCAGATGATGGACGAATACACCAGAAAAATCAATTACTGGCAAACAAAATTTGAGGACCAATGGGCGAAAAATGAAAAAAAATCAAGACTCTAATGATCATCTTAATCTACAGATCAATAATCTCAATGATAATATTAATGTTATCAATGAATAAATAATCACCATGAAGAATTAAATCAGTGCAAGAAGGCCATAAAAAGAGAAGAACCAAGTAATTTCCACCTTTTGGCTACAAACTACTAGCCTGAATGAGGAAATTGCAAAATTAAAATTGAAAAACCAAAATCATCAGTTGGGAAAACAGAATCAATGAGCAAATTCGAGCTCTGGACAATGGGCGTTGTCAGTGTGCTACAACCCACTTGACTGGAAATTCTTCCAAATATTATGAGGACGAAGCTTCAGAAATAGCTACTGAAATGGATGCTGGTCCATGTCAACAACTGCCTAGCAATATGATTTCTTTGGGCAACCCTAGCGCCTCAAACTGGGGATACGATGCCCCAACGCCCTAGTACGCCTGGCTCTAGTAAACCTAGAAATAATTGTGATAACCAGGAATGGGAAGCGATAATTATAAACCAACAAACCTGACAGCCTTTGACAAGAACGGAAGTATTACCACATTTGTCAAACATTTTGAAATAGACATGCATGGGGCCAGCGACTGCAACAAAGCAGCCATCATGATTAACTGCTTGGATGAGTGGAGCATTGAGTTGATTATGCCTCACATTAATGAAAATCCAACATATGCCAAAGTCAAGGAGGCGTGGCACATGAATTTGGAGGTCCAGAGTGGATGTTGACCCAAATCCAATTTTATGAATATCAGCTTTAAGAAAGATGAAGCAATTGACAAATTTGCAGATTGATTCTATTGCGAAGCTCAGGTTCTCTTAGGCACTGCACGACTATAGTCAATTTTGACACCAAGATTGCACTAGAGCATGCAGTAAGAACCTTACCTAATCTATCAAACACCCTATTGCCTGCTTTCATGCAAAACCTTGCGACATCTGAATTGGTTGACTACTTGCGCAGATGCTCAAAAGCTTAAGGCCCTCCTAATACTGGTTACAAATTGGGAACTGCTGCCTTTGCTGGAAAGCCCTTTGAAACCAATAAGAAGATTGACAGTAATCCGCCTATAAGAAATGAGCAAAACTTGAATGCAAGAGCCCCACGGCCAGTGGTGAAATTACTTGCTTTAATTGCCTTCATAAAGGTCACTATGATTCCCGATGCTGTCAGCGAAAATGTCAACGTAGTCCTTCCCAACACCGTGCAAGAGGAGGGAAAAGAACAAGCACAATAGATGTGGGACGCTCTATTGTGCCTAAGACACTAGTACCACCCTATTGACAAGAAAACAATGGCCATGAGGCCTTGTTAGACAATGAAATCAATTCTTGTTTAGTATCAAATGAAAATTTCTCCAACGTACATGCAGTAACTCGCTCCCAGAGTAAGGTTGTCATACCTGAAGCCTCTGAGGTAGTCGCTAAACCCTATATGTGCAACAAATACTTGAGAATATTTCAGCTGATGGGCCAAGCAATGCATCAGATACCCCAAGCCTGAAAGGGGTCCAATATAGCAATTCAATTGACAAATTCATCAATGAATGTCCCAGTATTGGAAATACTCTGAAGCACACTCTTAACTCTTTGGACTCTTCCCATACTCATTTAGTAAACTCTATTGATTCTTACTATTCTGAGTGCACTTACGTGGATATCCTAATCAACAAGGTTAAAGTTTAAGCTATTGTTGATAGCGGAGCACCTGTAAACATTGTTTCCACAAAGCTGGTTAAGAAACTGAAAATAGCTCTCCAGATATTGACCATTATCAAGAATATGGGACCGCAGGCCTTAACGGCACTAAGAGTGAAGGAGCTTACAGCGCTTTGCCATTACGATTTGGAGCTTTTGTTAGTGATAGCTGCACCTGCTATAGTGCTTCCAAATGCCAATTATGACATATTAATTGGAACTAGTTTTTAAGGACCTATGGGATCTCATGCAATTTTAAAGAGAACATCTTGACAATATTGGGCCAATCAATTCCAATTTATTACTCACACAACGATATGAAGCCCTCTAGCTGTCATAGGAATTTATCAATATATCTTATGCCGATGGGATAATACCAGTAGGGTATATTCAGTGGGGGAATCGAAGCTGCCCCATGCTAACCGCCATAAACAAAAATCGAGGAATACCTCTACGTGTGAATAAGGACGTGACAATAGCTCCAGGTCATCAACTGGTTATGAGAACTGGGACTACACTGGATATTCCAGAAGGACTATATGGGGAGTCATACCCCCGTGGCATCATTCTCCAATGGAACCTAGTGTGGCACCTGGAATACTTATACCGGGGCATGGAGAGATTGATGTCTTACTAGCAAACTTGACCAGCTGAAATATTAAGGTCAAGAAATTTCAAGTAGTCGCTTTTGTGCACCTACTTCCGAGGATGAGTTAATATCAGCTGTCAAATTTAGTGATTTATCTGAGTTTGGCTTACCAACCCAAGCCCTCAGGGCACATGCAGTAATACCCCGAGAATCATTCACCAAAATATTGGAACAACAGGATGAAGCGCTAGAGTTGTTTGAACAATACTCCAAAATTTTCATAAAAAAGATGACCAAGATTTAGGTTGTGCAAAAGGTGTTCAGCATTTTGTGGATACGGATCATATACCTATTAAATAGGCCAATTCGGCGCCCCAGAGCCAGTAATGAAATAGTCAGTGAAGAGTTAGAAAAATTGCTGAAAAAAGAATGATAGTGCCATCCAAAAGCCTGTGGACCAGCCCCGTTTTAATTGTAAAAAAGAAAAGATGACAGCAATTGAGTTGTGATTGATTATCAACGCCTCAATGCCATTACAAGGATTCATATCCATTGCCCAGAATTGACAATGCTCTGGACCGTCTGGGAGGGGCAAAGTACTTTACTGCAATGGACCTCATCTCCAGATATTGGCAAATTGAGTTGCCACCAGAGGAGCAGGAAAAGTGCTGATGATTGCTGCTCAAGGGCTTTTCCTGACACACATGCCCCAGGGGCTGTGTAACGCTCCAGCAACCTTTCAGCGCACAATGGACACAATCTTGGGGACCTTAAATTTTCCTGCGTTCTGGTGTACCTGGATGACATCAATGTCTTTTTGTGAACATTTTCCCAACATCTGGAGCACCTCGAGCAAGTGTTTGAACGTCTGCTGAAGGCCAATCTGAAGATAAAACCTAGATAATGCCAATTCTTTAAAGAAAAATTGGAATACCTCAGGTTTATCATTGATAACAAGGGCTTGCGGCCTCAGCCTCAAAAGGTGGAGGCGATTAACAAAATGCAACCTCTGATGGAGTATGAGAGATGTCCAAGTGTTCTTAGGCATGGTAGGATACTATCAAAGATTTGTGGAAGGGTTTGCAAAGATTGCTAAGCCTCTATTCTACTTGCTACAAGGAGGAGTTCATTTCTGCTGGGCAGAGGAATGCCAACAAGCCTTCGAGGCTTTGAAAAACAAAATGAGCTCAGCGCCTATCCTCCGATATCCTGATTTCAGCAAGCCTCTTATCATACAAACTGACGCCTCGTTGACTGCAGTTGGTGGTGTACTATCGCAGATTGGGGGATTATGGAGAAGAGCATCCAGTCGCTTATTGCAGCAGGACGCTGAATAAGCATTAACGTAACTACACGGTGACTGAAAGAGAATGCCTGGCCATCATCTATGCTTGTAAACAATTTTTGGGTTTACATTCATGGCACCAAGTTTTAAGTAGTAACAGATCACAGCTCATTATGATGGCTCCATAATCTCAAAGAACCCGAAGGATGGTTAGCCCGCTGGGCTCTGAAATTACAAGGGTACAATTATGAAATTATTCATAGAGCTGGAGCAGCCCATCAAAATGCAGATGGACTATCGTGACTCCCCATTATAGCTGTCCTGAGCAATTTGGCCGATGAGCTTCATGAAAAAATGATTAATCAAACATATTAAGATGAGCCACCTGAAGTCCAAAAAGTGATTGAGAAAGCATTAATTGACACCAAATATCGAGATGGAGTTCCCATACAAACTTATGCCCATGGGGCATCATTGAATCTTCCCAAAACCTTCCAATCAAATGGAGATTATTACACAAGCACACAAGGCCGTCAGACATGGGGGAATGACTAAGATGCTAGAATTACTTTGAGCCAGTTACTATTGGGATTCCATGCAATTTGATATCCAATATGTGCTCAAGAAATGTCATTCATGCCAAATCGCAAAACCTATGAAGTCAGATGTGAAATATCAGCTGATCAAACCTGACTGGGCCTGGCATACCATGTCAATTGATGTAATTGGCCCTTTGCCTGTGAGTAGCCTAGGCAACAAATACATAATTGTTGCTATTGACCATCTAACAAAATGGGTGGAAGCGAAAGCAATTTGAGACGTTGGGGCCCTAACTACTGCCAAGTTCATTATGGATAATATTATCTATAAGCATGGATGCCCTCAGAAGACATTGACAGACAATGGCACGAATTTTACTGCCCAAATGGTACAACGGCTAAATGATTTGATGTTTATCAAAGTGTTTTCAACATCTAGTACTAAAAAAAGTGTTGTCAACACCATACCATCCTGAGACTAATGGTATGGTGAGCAAGTGAATGGCACTTTAGTCGGCATTTTACGGCAAAAATGCAGCCTTGGCGCCTTCGCAATGGGCAACTTCAATTAGTGCGACCATGTTTGCATACAATATTGGACACCACAGCAGCACAGGCCACTCTCCATTTTGACTTTGTATGGTAGACAGCCTCCTCCTTTATTATACTCAGTACTCAGTTCACCTGACGCAATTAACCCAAATAACTATGTTGAGCAACTGGCAAAGACCCTAATCAAGTTGCAATAAGAAGCTTATCAAAATGCGATTAGTCAAAAATCTATTCAAAAGAGCTATGATGATGTCAAACGGACTATGGTGAATAAGTTTAATGAAGGAAATTTAGTAGTATATTGTGACACTCATAGCGCAGGCCGTGCACATAAGCTAGCCTTGCTCTGGAAGGGTCCATTTATTATTTTGGAGAAATTGTCTGAAGATTTATAACCATTAAAGGATCAAGGCGGCTGGGTTGTGAATTGAGTACACGCTAAGTTCCTTCATCCATATCATAAAGAATAATGATATAAAAAAATAATATATATAAATAAAAAATAAAAAAATAATAAAAGTAAAAAAAGAAAAAATAATAATAATTGCAAGCCATAGGGTTTTATTTTGTGGATGCCTCGCTGGCATTAGAACTAGGTTCCCCCTCTTTGGTAGGGGGAGGAGAGTGCAATGGAACCGTAGAGAAATGAAATTTCATGCAAATCCTGACTATCTAGACCCTGGTGGAGATGTGCCAAACCCAAGAAAGCTCAGCACCAGGCACGCTGGCCCTGTCAGCTTAGGAAAGACCATCAAACTAAAGGGAAAGTCCATTGGTAGGGCCTTTGGAATGGCAGAGAGATTCAACTCTGGAGTAAACGCCACCAAAGGAAGACACAATTGGCAAGAGAAGACTCTCCAAGGCAAGGGTAAACAGAGGAGGAACTCCTTTGCATGAAACATTTGGGAATGGGCCTCATCTAATACCCTGCGCATGTTGGGCATGGTATCAGTGGGGAGCGATGAAGGAGGGAAGTGAACGCATGCACCTAAAAGAGCCATATGGGGACAAACTCTTAGGAAGCCCCTTGGCCAAGCTCTTACAAAGGGCTCAGTATAGCACCAGGATGCATCAATCTTTCGAAACCTGAGTCTTGAGGCCCAACACAACATGAAAATCAGTATGAACCAAAGCGGGTTCACACCAAATCCTAGCAACAGAGTTAGCGAAAATAAGGGCCTGTTGGCCTCAAAGATATTGTAAGCAGCAACCTCAGGACCAGTTGAAAGTGTGGATGACAAGTAGGCATTCATGAGCTCCGACATTGAGTCAAGCTCAAGACCCAACGAAGCCACGCTGCCCCATGCAAGGGAGGAAGCAAGGCTTTTCAAAGGAAAGATGTTAAAAAGTGAAAACAAGAAGTCTGAAAGAAGATCATCCAAGGCAATTGATCTTGGATCAGGGTTTCTTTGGACTGAACAGCTTCCAAAGGCCAAAGAGATACTAAATATGTCAAGGGGATCCCTCTCAACCCATCAGGATGTTTGACTAATTGCAACTGAAGCCACGGAGGCTTGTTCAGGTTGATCATTTGGTGCTATCACAATGGGTTGCAAACTGAACTTTCTCAAGTATTGTTGAAGCGTAGCTGGTTGACCCGGCTTGAACCATGGGCAACACGCCCGAGTTGACAATAGCTCGCTGCATGGACTTGCTTAGCCTTAGGAAGGCTCATCAATCTGAGGCGGAAAGGCTATTGAGATAACGTTTTTACTTGGGCGCGAAAATCCAGACATTGTGAACAGAGAAGAAGGGTACCCACCGCTTATATCCAGTCAAGGTGGGGGAAGTGTTGAGTAATTGACTGGACCTAATCATCAGATATTTGATAGGGACATAATAAGGTTAGCTGTTTAGAAACTTATTATGGATCATATCAGATATTAGCAATTATGGACCAGGTATATTCTAAGCTTATGCAAAGCTTAGAATCCATGACCTAACAATTTCACTTACTTATATTTGACTATGATGACATGGGATCAAGGGCTTTGTTGGTTAGGTCAAACTTAAATTTAAGTTTTGATTCAATGACTTGAGCACGTGGGCTTTGTTGGTCTATGTCAAAAGAAATTAGTTTTAATGTCAGTCAAGTTTAATCAAATTAATTACTAATTAGTGATACAAATCGCCTTGGTATGTGCTGCCAATTGCACATGAAAGTGAATTGGTTCAGCTATTTTGAAGGTATGATGAAACGCCATTTCAAGGATGATGATGGTGTTTACTCCGACTCTGAGGCTGAGCATGATGCCCTGAGTCAAAGTATTTGTAGACGTCATTACAAACTTTTTACGTGGCAGGTCACTGAAAGTAGGCGTCATGGGTAAGATGTGGTTAACATTGAACCCTATAAATAACTTTGCATTTACACTAATAAAATATCCTTTTACTACTGGATTTGTTTATAATTTAATTTATAAACTTTTTTGTTTGGTACGTTCATTTTTTATATTAGTCAATTTTCACTTGGGATTAGTAAGATCAGGGCGGCGTGCCATCATCCAAGTGAAATGACAACGTATACTATTGAAGTGCCAACAATAAGCTTTAGATTAAATTCTAAATCACCATCCTATCTGTTGTCCTCATATAACAGACGCCCAAAACTCTGCCCTACGGACAAAGAAGGACCAGCCATCCATCTACAGCCCAAATATTCAACAGCAGGTCACTTCACCAACCAATAAATTTGCTAGTTGCAGGTGTTATCACTCACCTCAAAATTCATCATACATTCCCAATCAGTCAGTGATGAAATCTGACCGATCCCAATTGGTACACCTGATAGTTAATCACTATCAGATGCCCCTATTTCGTCAGCTGCTCTGCCCAATGAGATATTAGGTATTCATCCGGATCAATCCCCAATGGATATGACCAGGCAAATATCCCAAAATCCCCCAAATGTAGTTCCTCCAAAATTTGGGCCAACTGATTTCCAAAACACTTCGCCTTAATGAATTTTCCCCTAGTGACACCAGGTAATCTAGCAGGCTGGGAATATGGGTAAAAATCCCAACAGAGGGCAACAAAGTTAAACAAGCAATCAATGCGCCAAGGGGTCTATTTTGAGGAGTGTTTTCTTAGTGAGAATTGTTGTGATAATAGAGAGGTTGACTGGTGCCTAGTCTGCTCAGAGTAGATCCCCTGAGCAGTGAGTTGTCTCTAATGTTAAGCCAACTGAGGTTGACATGCTGATTTTGGCACTCACTACAGGGGTGGCACCTTCAGATACTAGAGATTATCATGATAGTTCTATTGAGAAAACTGATGATGATGTGGATATAGAGTTGTAACATGGAGAGGGTGGAGAGGATTCCTCTAAAAAACCTGTTGAGGGAGGAGTATACCAACCATTTTAGAGTCCATATCCTGGAATTTTAAGTGCATGATATATGTAGTGATCTTGAGCGTGTCAAGGAGACCATTAAAAGATCCTAAATTGCCTCACTACCCATAGTGAGAAGACCCTCACCAATTATTAAAATAGAACTTACATTTAGAATCCTTGAGGAAAGACTTGTATTCATTGAAAAAGAGAATGGCTTAACCATTACCACCCTTGATGAGTATGGAGAGTGCTAGGAGCATCAAGACAACATGTTGGCTGCGATGGACAAGAGTATTGAAGATCTGAAGGCACTAGTGCTCACTGAACCAGAGCCTACATCTACTTGACATATCACTCAATTGAGGCACCTCATGGACCGCTCAAAGTTGTGTACAACAACTGGTCAGATCTTGTACTCAACCACCTATGATTCATGCTAATTTTGTTGAAAAAGATCTCAAATTTAAAGCATATGTCAAGGCTATGTACACAATAGGAGAGGGGACATATGCTGGTTTCCCTCCAAATGTATGAGAATAGCATGGAAGGCGTTAGTGATCGCCAGGAGGCTCGTCATGTGCAGGGATGAATGAGCTTCAAGACTTAAGAGATCCCTCAGCGTGATCTTGAGACCTTGATTATCTTGGACAAAAGTCAAGAGCATTTACCCTCTGAGTTCATTAGTGAACAGTATGTTCAGAATATGAAAGAGAGTTCCTGTTAATGAAGATGAGCAAAAATGGTTCAGTCACAATTTTACGCTTCTTGTTTTTATCTTAAGGCCCAGCATTATGGACATCAGGAACAATGGATTTTCTCACCTCCAAAACCGGTTTTTAAGCTCCCTGGAGTGCATCCTAATCTGAAGATGCACATGACTTTGACGTTTAAGTGCTATGTCCCTTAAAGCACTAAAAGAGGCACTACTCGATGTACAAGGGACATACTGATTTTGATTTTAAGTCTATAGAACCTACATTACCCCTCAAGAGTCAGTAAGCCCTTTATGTAACCAAGACAAGGCTGAAAAGCTCAAGGAGAAGAGCAACCAACCGCCTGACGCTTTCCACTCAAAAATTTAAGTTCCATATGTGTCATCAACCTGCCCACTACGCTCAATCTGACCGTTAGCTACAGCTGAAACCAAGAGCAACCTCAAAAGAGGACACACCTAATACTATAGATTGGGTGGATATCCACACTGAAAGTGAGAAAGGCCATGAAGGTGAAGTTTTAGCTAGTGTGGGTTACCATGTGTTAGAGCCCCTAGAAAAGTAGCTAAACCAGCTAGATTGAGAGTTCATGGTGCTAATGGATCTGAATCAAATGCTATCTACTTGACCCAGAAATTAAGCCTACTCAAATGATTAATTCGTTGAAGGAGAGCAGATGGTCGCGTCTACCTTAAAGAATGTGGTACCAGATGGTGGAACACTACCAATGCTAACAAAAACGCTGTTACCTTTTAAGCAATTTGTGGACTCTTCCAAAGGCGTCCTAGTCACCTATTACCCCTTTGTAAAAAATGTAAAGAAGGTGTAAGTTATCATCAGAAGGTAGCGTATTAGCATTAATGGACATCAGGGCTCCAGCTAGCATTATCACTCCAAACTTATGAAGAAGCTCAAGTAATTTCTGACATTGATTACAATGTAAAAATACCATACTTCAGGAACTGACATCACCCGCGCCTTAGGAGCTTATTCTACTTTACCTTTACATTTTGGGCACATGGTCCTGACAGCACCTGAAGTAGTGATGGGCAATGACAACTACTAAATTCTAATTGGGAATCAGTTTCTTATGGAGTTTGGTGTGAAGATTGACTTTACTTTAATCACAGTTAGCATCTTATGCTACCAGCTCCCCTGGTTTTTGGGGGTGAGAACATTAAACCTCATAAACAGCGTACTTTCTTAGTTAAACAGAAAATTAATCTATTTAATTCATTTGCCCTTGACTTAAAAGGGTGTAAAACAATTAATGCCTACCATGAGCGCTTAAGAGGGATTCCACATGAGTTCAATTTAAAGCATAAAAATCCGACCAGGAGACTAAAGAAGAATGACCTTGTCAATCAGCGTCAATATTCCTCTTGACACAATATTGGAAGTGTACAGTTGAAATGGAATTTGAGAGCAAGAGCCCAGAACGTTACCAGGCTTCTATGACGCCACTTACTTTGGAGAGCTAAAACTTGAACTGGGAACATTACTACCCACTCATATTAAAGTTGAGAAAGGACAAGTTGTGGCACTGGCCCGCCTCATCAGTTGCCAAGGTATTGAGTCAGTACATGAAGATGAGATTTTGACGAGCTCAGGTTTGAGATGTAACCCCAAGCAGCAGAAGAGGTTGGACGAACTTTGGACGAGATCAATGACATCTTCAGAGCTGGCCTAAATGACTATGGCCTGTGCAAAGAGGAGATTAATAAGGTGGAAACCTGTCTAGCTATCCCCTATAAGTCCAAACCTTACTGACGTTCTAAAACAGAGGATTTAGTCATTAAGAAAGAGCTCAATCAGTTAGCTGAAACAAGGCTAATCCGTCACTCCAAGAGCCCATGGGAATCTCCCTTGCTGCTGGTACACAAGAAGCATGGGACCCATAGGTCTATCATGGAATACCGCCACCTGATTGAATTACTAAGAATGATTTGTACCTTTTGCTGTGCATTAATGATGCTTTGAAGCGCCAAATCAGCTTAAAATACTTCTTAGCCATGGAAAAGCCAGTGGCCGCTGGAAAATGAAGCTCTTTCCCCAAAGACCAGGTGAAATGCGCCTTGATCAGCAGCCAAGGGCTGTTTGAACCCAAGAGGATGCCGTAGGGCTCTGAAATGCCATTGCAACCTTCCAACAAGTGATAAAGCATTTTTAGAGATCTTAAGTTATTGAGTGTGTTGATATAGCTCAACAACATTACAGTGTTCAGCCGCACTTATAAGGAACATTTTCTGCACCTCAAGGAGGATTTCAAGAGGCTATGAACTTCTAACTTGAAGCTGGAGAGAAGCAAATGTACTCTCCTCAAGAGGCAGCTTGAATTTTTTGGGCACAAAATCATCCCAACCAGGTTTAAGTTTCAGGATGGAAAGGTAACGCAATTGTGGCAATGGTGCCACCCAAGAGTATGGGGGATGTGCAAGTATTCCTAGGAATGGTGGGGTACTACAGGAATTTCATCCCCCACTTCACGGACTTGGCGGCGCCCCTTACCTACCATATGGCTAAAAAAAGCAGTTTGAGTGGAGCCTGGAGCAAGGCACGCATTTGCGGAGTTGTAGGCATAATTGGTAGAAGCACCAATATTGTAAAACCTGGACCCCGATAAGACATTCTACTTGTACACTGACGCCATTGGATTGGGACTTGGATCAATCTTTGAGTTTTTTGTGTGCCCGTTAGGGCACCCAGTACAGGCAACTTTGCGGGATGAAACCCATGGTACTTCCCCCCACTGCACTGGGGCTGCGCAAATCTAAGCACCACTGAAGTGGGCTCAACCGCGAGACTTGGATCAATCTTCACCTAACTAGATGAGAATGTAGTAGATCATCTGATCAAGTATCACTTCAATGTATTCACAATGAAGAAAAGAATTACATGTTACCAAACGCAAATGCCTTTCAGTAATCAGAGCTGCCAAGCACTTTAGGCCCTATCTTTATTGTACATTTTAAAGCAGTAACAGATCACGCGTCGCTCCGCTGGCTAAGAAACAAGAAGGATCCATATGACGCCTTACCCTCTGGGCTGTCTCCCTGCAAGGGTATGATTTCGAAATCATACATTAAGCAGGAGAAAACATCACAACGCGGATGGTATGTAAAGACTACCTGTATTCTACCTGCAGGCGCCAGAGAGCGATCACTTGTATGACCTAATTGGGCTCCCTGAAAAAATTTAGCAGGATGAGAAAGAAATGGTCAAGAGCTTCCTGCGAAGATGCTCTAAAGAAACCTGGCATGTCAATGGAACTTTGCAAATTTTTTTCAAAACAAATGGTATCCCTACATCTGGTCCAGTTATCAGATGGGGATATTGATGGAGGCTCACAAACATGTGGGCCTAGAAGATTTCAAAAGACGTTGGCTTATCTCAAGGAGAGGTTTGGGAATTCATATCCAATGGAGTATACCAAGCATTGGAATTATTGGTATTATGTGTCAGTTTTGCCTGCTGAAAAAGAGATACAAGTTTTCACCCTTCTCACCCACTGCACCGCTCAGTAATGTCTTTATTGACGTGGTGGGACCATTGAAAACACCATTTAGCGCTAAGTTAATACTGGTGGTAATTGGCCATTTCACTAACTGGGTAGAAGCATCTGTGGCCAAAATATATAGAGCAAACTCCACCACTCGTGCTCTTGTACAACTAGGTGATTACAAAAGACACGGATGCCCTCAAACTCTCTTATCAGACAATGGCTTAAACTTCATCTTATATGTGGTAGAGAACCTAATGGATTTGGTAGAGTTGAAATAGTAGTTCACTACTCTCTAGACTTTATCGTTTAACAAAAATGTCAAAAGAGTCAACGGGGCCCTAGGAGAGATTATAAAGATGATGGCCTTAAAATAAAAGTTGAAGTGTTACCGGTTGCTCCCCACAGCGCTGCTAACTTACCAGTTAAGCCACCTCCATGTGAATAGCACGTACCCCTTCATAGCCCTGTATAGGCGAGAAACTGCGCTGCCTACTCTCCTAGTACCAATCATAGCATCAGATAGAAGCAATCTATCAAATGGAAGTTACCAACATGAGTTAGCTGAAGATTTAATTAGAACGCATCTAAAATCTTCAAAAAACATTGAAGCTAGCCTCCTCCAAGCCAAATAGAGAGTCATAGAAGAACCAAGTTGTCTAAATTCAATATTAGAGATAAAGGTTTAATTTACATATAAGAGGAACACAATTAATGAAGCCTCAGGCCATTTGAACTGGGCCTGAGACCATCTTAACCAAGAGAGGAGCGTAATACTAAATCTGAAATGATGAAACTAACATTGTTCTTGATAGAGTTTATGCCTGACACCTTTGAGCATACCCCAGGTCTCATCTTGGAAGGGGGAGTATAGCAATGAGATCGTAATTTGTGCTCCTGGTCAGTCCTCAACCTTTGGAATTACTATAAATAACAACATCTAAACTGATGGCGGTACTAATGACCAGTCCATTGAGGATGGGTGCGAAAGAGGCCCTTTTATAGGCATTGATGGTCTATATATTTTTCTTTCCAGTGGTGACATCATGCAAAAAACATTTTGCCCCACCAACTTAGAAGATTTACTTAATGAGGATGATGATGCCACCCAGAATTCATATGAAACCTGACCCCCTTTAATACCTTTAAGTGCTAAGTTAATCTAATTCTGCTGATGATGCCACAATGAGAGAACCTAGTTATGCCAGTGAAAGTATCAAAATACAAAAATAAATATTATCTAATTGGGCAGATGTTAATTTCCCACTCAACTCAAAGCCACAATGTGAGGCACAAGTACCAGCACCTTCATTTAAACCCAATGAAAAGGCGCATATTACCAGATATAGTAATTGACTCATTTCACCAGAACATCTTTTGAGCAGAAAACCAGAAGCAGGACCAGCACATTGGCCCCTGAACATCTAGGACCAGGGGTCACTGCCACGAGATGAAGCTCACGCTTACAGAAGTTAGAGCAAATGAGTGAATAAGCAAAAGCATCATTCAGCCGTCTGACTAGATGGTCCTTAAATATCCTTTATTGAAACCTTAAGCTTACCCATATTACATTATCAAATTCATTTATAGGTTGGTTTTCCCTTTTAAGTATATAAGACCTCACTTTTTATTCTAATAAAAAACCTTTATACAGAATCTTAAGTTTATCCTTCTTGTTTTAACTTGTGTTGTATCAACTTAGTAATCGCCATTATCCAGTTTAGGATTAACAGATCTGAAGTAATCTCATGTATTCAAATTTGGATTAAGTTAATCTCAAGAAGGCACTCTGTTGAGGTTAACTTGGTGTTGATAATGCTAAGGAAGAGATTGGAAAGGTTACATTGAGTCATGAAGGTCAATGCATGTCAACAATGTCAAAGAGTGTCAAGAAGTTTACTAATAGAGCAAACAAGTTAAACAAGCAAATAATGCACCAAGGGGTAGCTTTTGAGGAGTGTTTGCTTAGTGAGGTTTTCGTGATATTAGCGAGGTTGACTGGTACCATATTATGCTCTGATAAGACCCTGAGCAGTGAGTTGTTTCTAAAGTTAAGTGAGCTGAGTTCTACGAGATGACTCTAATCATCATAAAAGTTTCTCAGTTGGACCAATCAGTTTTAAAAATGATATCAAGGTTAGGAACCCATTGATAATAGGATTAGCAGCTTCAGAAAATTGCTGGGTTACTTCTTGGCATAAATAACCTGCAATGCCATTATCAATTTGACTAACTTTGTTATGCATTTTATTAATTCATCTATGATTGTCAATTATTGCTTCACAATTTTCACATTCAAAATTAGAAGCAGTTCATAAAATGAGCCAGCTGTGAGTGAAATTGTTGAGCCAGTAAACAGCTGGCATTATATTTTTAGATAATGTAACTTTGAAAATTTGTAAGAAATGTTGAATGGCAGGATGCATATACTTCCTGAGATACTTCTCCATTTTGAGAGAAACCAACTTCAGTACTTGATAAACTAGCCAAGGTAGATGGCTGCATCATATTAGCTAAAACTCTAAAAGCTCTGAAGAGAATTTGATCACCCACCCAGTTCAATAGTCCATAAATTTAGTCCTGATATTGTAGAGTTAAAAATCAGTGTATTTTATATGATAAACTTATTTGTCAGGCCATTAATGGCCAAATTCATGGTAACATGAAGTTTCTGTTCAGTAATTTTTGATGAAGGTTGTTGGTATTTTTTCCCATATTCCCAGCATGCTAGATTACCAGGAATTGCTAGGGGTGATTCCCTAAGGCGAAGTGAATTGGAAATCGGTTGGCCAAATTTGGAGTAACTATGTTTGGGGGATTTTGGGATATGCCTGGTCAGATCCGTCAGGGATCAATCCGGATGAATACTTAAGATCTCATTGGTAGAGTTGCTGACAAAATAGGGACATCTGATAGTGATTAACTATCAGGTGTACCAATTGGGATCAGTCAGGTTTCATCACCAACTGATTGGGAATGAATAGAAAGTTGTGAGGCGAGTGATGCCGCCTGCAACTAGCGAATCAATTAGTTGGTATGTGACCTACCTTAATGGTAATAAGTCCCATTACCTAAGCAGATCGCTAGCCGTATATGGTTAGTTTTTTGGATCAAGAGGAAAACGTTAAGGGACACGTTTTCCAAATCTTTCCATTTAGGTCTCCAGGATTTCCAATGACAGAATTTTAGTCAGGATGGGGAACACCATTGCTGCCAAAACGAGGGTGGGTGATTAAATGGCAACAGCTGCCGTTTCATTGAAAAGGTGTCAACCAAGGGTTAGATGACCAAATCCCCACTATATTCCCTAGAATTCCCTCCTAATAAAAAACAGTTATACAACAGTATTTATCAATATAGTTTTCATCCAGTATATAGTTTAAGTAGTACACTATCATCTGCTTTCAATTGTTCTATACTTCTCAAGGATATTATTACTGTGTGCAATAATTAGGAGACTCTTTGGTAAAAGAGTAAAGATCTGAGTGGGGATCTAGAGAAGAAGGAGAAACAATCAGGGATTGCTGCTGACTGTGTGTTGGAGCAAAGAGACTGTCACCAGGGAATCTCAGAGATTGGGTTGGACAGAATGAGGGAACAAATCCCTAGGGCATGTTATCTCAAGTATTTTAATCAGGAATACTGGCTGAGCATTGAGCCAAGATATAAGAATTCTATTCAACTATGGATAATAGTCATCATACTATTATCAACCAATAATCTAATATACTATACAATGCAGATGAAGTGCACAAGAAGCCAAACCTGTGCAGTAAAAAGATTACTGTGGTTGTTTGCCAATAATAACCAAAACAGTAAATTTTTACAAAGTACATCAGCTACTTAGTATCATTTCATTGAGAGATACTCATTAATTTCCTCTGACAAGGGACTCTCTTTGGGCTCTTGTGTGCCCGTTAGGGACCCAGTGCAGGCAACTTTGCAGGATGAAACCCAGGGTACTTCCCTCGCTGCACTGGGGCTGCATGAATCCAAGCACCACCAAAGTGGGTCTGACCACAAGTGGGGTAGCTCACACCACCCCAAATGAGGGACTCTCTTCACTAGAATTGTTCATCACATGAAAATTATGTTCTCACCAGGCAGCCTCAGAAGCAGACCTGGCAGAAAACACCAGTAATGTAAGTTTTGTCCAGAAACTAATAGAGCAAATGCTATGAAGGCTAAGAAGTTATTATGTTTGTGGCACTAGCAACTTCTTATAGATAATTTCTTTAAGGTAACTAAAGTATATCCAAAATAAATTTTAAAATCAAAAGGTGACTGGAAATAAGTGATACCTTTATTACTAAAAATTTAGAAACATTTATAGGAGAGATTTGATGTGACTTCACAATGATCAACGTGCCTCAAAGAGAGCAATATCTTTTTCATTAGATGACAAATAACGTCAACCATATATCTTTTCAAATTTATGATCATTAGATCTGATATAACTATTTGCAGGAGTTAAAATTACTGAAGAATTGCTATTATCCTCAACCAGAGGCGTGCAAATCTGAATAGGTGTTGATTCCTGTCTCTATTAGTATTTGGCATCTCACAAGCTTTTCTGATAATTAGCTTAGTGATTGAGTGCTTTTTCAAGTCACGTTTTGAAACGCAAAAAGCTACAGTTGATGGCTATCCAATTGTGACAAAATACGTTTAAAAAGATATAGTATATTATATAAACTTTAGACAATTGCTGCTTATAAATTCTGGTCTTGGCAGAAAACATATTGTATAACTATAAATTAAGTTTATATCAGCTTTTAAATGTTATTATATATATTATAATTTCAAAATCATCAGACTTTTGCTAACTTACTGAAATAACTTTACTACTAGGCTATTATAACACTTAAATAAGATAATTAAAGGTTGAGTTATAAATTTTCACTATTATAACTCTGAGAATATGTGCAATCTTGTAATGTAGAAACAATTGAATTTTTTTAGAAAAATTTAATATTATTTAAAGTTTTATATAGCATAATTATGATTAATAAAAAATTCTAAAACAAATTATAAAATCCAAAAAATTACCTTAAAAATTAATACATTTTTAAGGGTTTTTTTAGAGCCCAGAAAGTCTACTAAAGAATGTAAAGTGACTTTATTATTTAGCTTTTATACTTAGTTTCTATCTACTTTTGTATTAAATAACTGTTATATGATCGTCTAAAACTAATCTTACAGAAAGGATTGTCATATGCATTCAACACTTAAAAGCCATTAAAAATTTCCGGTAAAATATTTGACATCTCTCCTCTAAGTTATAATAAAAAGTACCTATAATATAATGTAGTCTGTTTACAATTTCAACAAGGGCAAAACTATTTTCCTTTGCCAAAAAACTTTATCATATACTAGCCGATTTACCCGTGCTTCGCTACGGTGTCTAGAAGTTCAGATATTCAAATTTATTAATTTTGATTTTATCTTATAGATAAACAAAACCACTCATTCAAATCTAATTGCTCAATCAAATCAACCAAAAACCACCAACCACTCAGGTAAACCTAACTGAACTTATCAAATCAACCATTAACTAATCACCCCTAAAAACTAAACTGGTTCCTATTGATTCGAACAAAAGCCATCAACCACTCGGCCAAACAAAAAAAACCTATCGAATCAATCAAATAACACCAAACTGCTACCCGAAACATCTCTTTATACTTAAAATCATTGAGTATGTGACATATCTTCCAAAATACTAAATCAACTTCTACTTAACTTGCCAAAAGTATTTTATTAATTAGGCGAACCAAATTAGGCAGGTTTTTAAAATATATATAAACCTAACATCCAGATACCCATGCTTCGCTACAGTATTTAAAGTTTATCAGATGATAAGCTCACACTGACAGCCTATAGGCTGTGCCAACGCTGCTCTCGAGCCACTCGGACTAACAGCTTCGCTGTTGCCCTTGTGGCTGGTGAGCTGATTATCCTAACTACTTAATCTACTTAACTCTAATACTGATTTTTGTTGAGTTTCAGGTGAGCAATTTGGTGAATTATTAGATAATATTCACCAATTCTCACCCACTCACCTCAATAGATTAACCCTATCATACTCGATAGTTTCAGATTCGATATTATTTGCCAATTCTCACCCACTCACCCAAATAGATTGAACCTATCAGACTCGTTTAGCTTCAGATGAGCAAATTGGTAAATTATTAGATAATATTCGCCAATTCTCCAATCACCCAAATAAATTAAACCCATCGGGCTCGATAGGTTTAGATTCGATATTATTTGCCAATTCTCACCCACTCACCCAAATAGATTGAACCTATCATACTCGATAGTTTCAGATTTGATCTTATTTGCCAAATCTCACCCACTCACCCAAATAGATAAAACATCAGACTCGTTTAGCTTCAGATGAGCAAATTGGTAAATTATTAGATAATATTCGCCAATTCTCACCAACTCGCCCAAATAGATTGACCCTATCAGACTCGAAGGTTTCAGATGTCAGTCAGTCAGTGAATGAAATTTTTTTATTAAGTAGATAGATAGCCTATATGAACTATATATCTTTTTAGTTCTCTTTAGTATTATCTAGTTAAAATCACTTGTGATCACTTTAAACACTTTAAGGATCTATTATAGATAAGGTAATTTAGATATCTAATTATACCTGCTCACAATTTAGCCAATAAACTTAATTATACCATTTCAATACTAAGAAAAAGCTTAATTTCTTATAAGTGGCTTATAAGCCTCTTAATTTGACCGTGTGCTCCATTGTTAATTACCTTATTATATAGAATGTAAATTTTTGAATACAAAAATAAAAGCAGATGAGATAGTGCATGTATAACTTGCAGATATCTTTGTTTTTAAAAAAAATCTATAAAAGAAAGCAATACAAAAGTAAACAAGGCTGGTTGACTGGGACAAATATACCATACCATGTTTTTTTAGCTGTTTCTGGTTTCAAACCTGTTTTAATTAAAGCCCAACCCATAGTGGAGCAGGAACCAACCCTCTATGCTACCACTCCTCAAAATCAAACAATATATATGTAAGAGAAATGTCATAACTATAGTTGAGTTCCACCTCAATATATAATCCATCATCCCTAGTCAAATTTTCTTAGTCTTTTCAAACAAATATCTTCAAATAAAACTACACATATATAAATGACATGTGTAAGGGAGAGTGCCCAATGGTAGAGTCAGTCCCAATGATCACTACATCTCAATAATTATCCCAATAAGTGAATTTTAGATAGGTGAAGTTTTACAACAGTAATGGCGTAAAGCAACAATGTTAAAATTGGTATAGTATATAATAAGGCAGTACATGAAGTTCCTAGCTTATCAGAATGCTGCATGTGGAGGCTTACTGAGATTTATCCTCCTTTCTCAGTGATTTCATTTTAAAATTTTCCCTATTAGCAAGGGCAGTTTTATCCTAAGTTGGCCCACCTCAGAAAGATAAATAAAAAATAAACAAGCATTAATATGAACCACTGCTTACTTAGTCAGTAATATTTTTAATTAAAAAGTATCAAAACCATATCAAGCTATCTATAACATTCTATCAGGAAATTTATACCCTTAAACTTATCAGGAGATTTAGTTATTTTTTCTTTAGGACTAGTATATCAAACTCTTTCAATTTTCTCACTTTTGGTTAATTTGTAGTTTGAAATTTAGCAAAAACTGCTCCATTAATTATCATCCTATTCAAGATACATATGTCAATGCATTCACTGCCTGCTTGTCAGGTGGACAGCAAGTAAGAATTAGACTGGCCTGCCAGCCCAGATGCCAGAGCATCCAAAAAGCAAACCAGAATGCCTGATGCACTGCTGCTAATATGACAAATATGGAACCAGAAAGGAGTTCCACCAATATCTGCCAGTGAGCCAGAATTTCATATAGGCACAAAATAAAGTACCAGATGCACACAGCTGTTAACCCTAAGGGGTATGAGAATGTCAGTGGATAAGGAAGCTTAATTTTTAACATGTAAAAACTAATTTTTAGGAAGAATTTTTAATGGAAATTTAGGAAAGAAAAATTAACCAACAATTTTCCAGTGCGATGTGAACGATTAAATAGTAGTCAATTTGGGGGAAAACAAAGCTGGTATCAGGTCCCTCAAATTTGACCTAACTGGCAAATTATTTGGAAATGGGTGGGTTAGTTCCTTGGGAACTGTCATCACAAAAATCAGTGGCAGGCCAAGTCGCTGTCAGTTTGACCTCAAATGCCTGAACCAAAGCTTGACTACATTTCTGATGGTTGGTGTGATGGCATTTAGCCCAATTAGCGGTGGGAATCCCCCAAGGCCACCCACATAGGGGTGGGCCCATTTGGTTGGGAACAGGTTTGGGATGCTCAACCCACCTGTGCTCAGTTGCTGGGCAGTTTTTCAGTCAATGGCATTGCATCAGTCCAACGCCCAATTTGTCAGCAGGAAGTTTCCCATCAGGGGTGATGCCTGCCAGATTTGGGAGGGAAGAGATTTTTCCAATTGTCATGTTAATTGAATTGCAACTGTTGGGCATTCCAGCTGATAGATCAGTCTTCATACCTTTTTGACCATTTAAAATCTGACATTGGGCAGATTGCCACTCGAATTAGTTACAATCAATTTTATTTTGGTGATCTTAGTGCAGATTTCATGATTCCTCATAACAGTTCTGCTGAGGTTAGTGTGGGTACTGGAAACAGGATCCAAAGTGGGAGAGCTGTTACCCAGCGCTCATCTATGATGTGAGTGAGATTGCCCTGAGTAACGAGGGGTACAGCCATCCTCTTTGGTGCCTTCTTACTCAGAAATGGGAAAATGGCCCAGCCAACACCCAGAGGATGTTCCTGGGACTTACATTACCTTTCCTTTTCCCAAGGGAAGGGCCCCACCACCGGGGAACTGTACAAGAGCCACATTCTTGTGCGCCTTGGGTAATTTGATTGCCATAATAGTTGCAACTTTTTTTTTGGGGGGGATGGGGAGCTTCAGGGTGGGATAAATGGAACGCATCAACCAGGTCCATGCAATTTGCACAATTGCGCGCCTTGACCCAACTGTTTTCATAGGCCAGATACCCTTTCCAGGCCACAAGATATTGTACAGAATTTCAGGATTTCTGGGATGCCAGGATAGCTTCTACCTCAGCCTCCTCTTCATTATTGATGATAATCAGTCTCAGTTCTATGGGAATTGCACCCTTGAAGGGCGACAGCTGGGAAACATGGAAAATGGGATGCTGCTTCCAATGCGTGGGGAGCTTCAGTCAGAACGCCCCATTACCCAATACCTCCTCCACCAAATGGGGTCCCAAACATTTGCTGGCAAATTTGTGGGAAGGAGCCTGGATTTTTAAGTGATGGGTGTCAAGCATAATGTAAGAACCCTTTGTAAACTTGTGACCTGGAAGATGCTTCCAATCTGCAAACCACTTGTAGTCATCTATAGCTTTGGTGAGGTGTTCCTGCACTAAGCCTTGAGTTGATCTAATATGAGCAGCGTGGTCCGCGGCAGCTTGAACCTCTGGCTGCAAGCACAGTCTGACTGAAAATGAAGGATTATAACCCAACATTGCTTCATAAGGGGAAAACCCCGTGGATGCATGGGTTCCATTATTGTACACAAATTGGGTGAGGGGGAGATCATTGGCCCAAGTATCCTGCGTGGCTGTAGCATAGCAACGCAGGTACTGTTCAAGAACTTGATTGACCCGCTCAGTCTGGCCATCAGACTGAGGATGATACGCTGTGGAGTGACAGGGGGATATTTTCAGGATTGATAGGAGTTCACTCCAAAACTGTGTGGTGAACTGGGAACCACAGTCGCTGATGATCTCCTGGGGGAGACCAAACATCAAAAACACATGGCGTATGAAAAGGTGGGCAGTTTCTTCAGATGTAATCATGGAAGTGCAGGGGATAAAGAGGGAAAATTTTGTAAAGCGATCCACCACTACCATCACCGCTGTGAACCCATTAGAACTGGGGAGCTCAACAATAAAATCCATGGACACCAATGTCCATGGACCCTCCGCCTGCTGTAAGGGATGCAGGAGGCCATTTTTGCCAGAGCGGTCCAACTTGGCCTTAGCACAAGTAACACAATTGGCAATCCAGCCCAGAACTTCTTTTGTCAAACCTGCCCAATTGTAGGTCCATTTGATCAAATCAATGCATTTCTTAGAACCAGGGTGACCAACCGTGGGGGGTCATGATGGGCGCGAAATACCTCACTTTGGAAAGAGGGGGAACCCAAACGCGAGATCTAAAATAAATAAGACCCTCCTTCAGTGAATATAGGGAGTGTTTATGCTTCTGGTGAGATAACTGCTTGATCAACTCCACGCCCTCAGGGCAGGCCTTTTGACTGGCTAAGACCTGAGCAACTAATGGAGCATCGGGGGCCAGAGTGACAGAAGAAATGACAGGGGGAACAATTGACAAGATTTGGGTGGTAGGAATCACAGTAACGAGGTCCACTTCCTCCGGATCTGTGGAACTGTGGGTGGGGCTGCGGCTGAGAAAATTGGGAAGTACATTTAGTGCCCCTTTTACAAATTTGTATTTAAAATGAAACTGCACAGGTCCTGATAGGTATGGGCTTGCCAGTGTGCCAATTTTTGGGGTTTACAAAAGTACAACAGGGCCTGATGATCCATGCAAACTGTTAATTCATGCTGAGCACCCTGTAACAGATACCTCCAATGAGTTAAGGCCCATGCAACAGCTGCCAACTCCTTATCATAAATAGCCCAAGGCTGCTCCATGGAGGTAAACTTTCAGGAAAAGTAGGCGACTGGGTATTCCAAATCATCATGCTCCTAGAGCAACACTGCTCTGACTGCTATTGAAGATGTGTTGCATGCAATGATATATGGCTTGGTGGGATTGGCATGTTTTAAAATGGGAGGGGATACAAACACCTCTTTAATTGATTTGAACGCCTGTTAGCATTTGTCCATCCAACAAAAAGGTACGTTCTTCCCTGTGAGTGGGTGGAGTGGGGCAGCGAGCTGAGAGAGTGCGGGGGGTAACTTCTTTAAGAAAATGATGGTTCCCAAGAAACTTCATAGTTGTTTCTGGGTAGTCAGAGTTGGCCATTCCCGGATAGCATCCAACTTATTGGGAGGGATTATGACGCCATCTTTAGGTTCAGATTCTTGAGTAAGGTGACCTCCTTCTTATAAAACTCACACTTGGACGGTTTGAGAAACAACCCTACCTTATGCAAGGCAACAACCACTGCTTCCAAGTTGATAGTGTGTTGTTTGGGAGTCGAGAAGTGAACCAGAATATCATCATTGTATGCAACAGCACAGGTGAACCGGAGGTCACCCAGTACATTATTTATCCGTTGAAATGTAGTGGGAGCATTTTTCAGCCCAAAAGGCATTACCCAAAATTGGAAATGCCACGCTTTGTCCAGATCGCTGTTTACCATTCCTGCCCTTCCATTACCTGGATTTGGTTGAAGGCGTTCACCAGATCCAGCTTAGAGAACACACGGGATTTGGCGATTGCCTGACTTATTGTCTACTCCAGAGGCAATGGGTAGGGATCAGTAACTGTTATTTTATTCAAATGGCCATAATCCACGCAGGGATGGAGAGAACCATCCACTTTTTTGGCGAAGATGATGGGGGAGGTGACAGGTGAGGTTTCCTTGAACAGCCAACCTTTTTTCAACATATCGTCCAGCCAGGTATTGAGTGCAAAATCTTCCTCTGCTGTATGGGGATACAGCGGACAGTTGATGTTCACCAACTCCACGGTGTTTTGAAACCCACAATTGTACCTGGTGTGTTTAGGCAGACGATCAGCCTTTTCCATATCAAAGATTCTCCAATAGCACATTAAGTTTTTGGAGAAATCAGCCAGAACGCCCGCAGAAGTGACTAGGGTAGTGATGGAGCTAGTTCCTTGTGTCTTCTTGAGGGTGTCAATAAAAGATTATCCCTCCAAATAACCATTGGTGAATGACAGTGTATTAAACTCTAAATGAATCTTCACATGTTGTCGATGCCACCACCCCACACCTAAGATCACTGGAAACACCAAGTTTGGCATAGCTGAAAAGCGATCGCAGAAGCTGAATTGGTGGATTGAAAAAGGTACCAGCCGGTGAATGCTATATGAGGGCTGATAAGCAGATGAGGCCACCACCACTGAGGAGCCCACATCCATTTCCAGTCTTAATTGTTGTGCCAATTTAACACTCATAAAATTTCCTGCAGCTCCAGTGTCCACCAGGGCCTCAAAAGAGATGTGATGGAACCAATGCTAATCTTCATGGGAACTAAGAAGTAAGTGTAGTTCTCCTTTTTGGTAGTTGTGGATGAATCCAGTGATACCAAAGAGATGGTGCTGGGATCTGGGGATACCAGTGGGCAAATAGCCACGGCAACTATGGGATATGGTTTTGGAGGCTTGAGTGTGGCTGGTCTGATGTGGTCAGAGATAATCTTCTTTACAACCTGGCTCAGTTGGAAAGAAGGGACCATTGCTGCGCCTATACACGTGAGAAAGGTGGAAATGGCTAAGAAAAATGGTTGGTCAATTATGTCAGGTGGACAGCAAGTAAGAATTAGACTGGCCTGCCAGCCCAGATGCCAGAGCATCCAAACAGCAAACCAGAATGCCTGAGGCACTGCTGCTGATATGACAAATATGGAACCAGAAAGGAGTTCCACCAATATCTGCCAGTGAGCCAGAATTTCATATAGGAACAAAATAAAGTACCAGATGCACACAGCTGTTAACCCTAAGGGGTATGAGAATGTCAGTGGATAAGGAAGCTTAATTTTTAACATGTAAAAACTAATTTTTAGGAAGAATTTTTAATGGAAATTTAGGAAAGAAAAATCAACCAACAATTTTCCAGTGCGATGTGACTGATTAAATAGTAGTCAATTTGGGGGAAAACAAAGCTTGGATCAGGTCCCTCAAATTTGACCTAACTGAAAAATTATTTGGGAATAGGTGGGTTAGTTCCTTGGGAACTGTCATCGCAAAAATCAGTGGCAGGCCAAGTCGCTGTCAGTTTGACCTCAAATGCCTGAACCAAAGCTTGATTACATTTCTGATGGTTGGTGTGATGGCATTTAGCCCAATGAGCGGTGGGAATCCCCCAAGGCCACCCACATAGGGGTGGGCCCATTTGGTTGGGAACAGGTTTGGGATGCCCAACCCACCTGTGCTCAGTTGCTGGGCCATTCGTTTGGTCAATGGCATTGCATCAGGCACAATGCCCAATTTGTCAGCAGGAAGTTGCCCATTGGGGGTGATGCCTGCCAGATTTGGGAGGGGAGAGATTTTTACAATCGTCATGTTAATTGAATTGCAACCGTCGGCCATTCCAGCTGATAGATCAGTCTTCATACCTTTTTGACCATTTAAAATCTGAGCATCAGGCAGATTGCCGCTCAAATTGGTTACAATCAATTTTATTTTGGCGATCTCAGTGCAGATTTCACTGATTACTCATAACAGTTCTGCTGAGGTTAGTGTGGGTACTGGAAATGGGATCTGAAGTGGTAGAGCTGTTAACCAGCGCTCATCTACTATGTGAGCGAGATCGCCCTGAGTAACGAGGGGTACAGCCATCCTCTTTGGTGCCTTCTTACTCAGAAATGGGAAAATGGCCCAGTTAACACCCAGAGGATGTTCCCCAGGACTTACACTGCTGCCCCCACATGGGGCAGTAGTGCGCCACCTCCTAATGTTTTTCAGCCATTGTCAAAATGTGCTTGGGCTGGATAAGCTAGCCCTCCATATTCTTCAGCACGCTATGTAATGCCTAAGGACTTAGCCTTACATCTCGCCTGAACTCAGGCAATGCCACGTTGCCCTCTTGTGCTCCTCCAGAGCAATATGCAATTTGGCCTTCAAGTTGAATATGGTAAGTTGTTCCCCTATTCAGAATAAAACCATTATTGAATTGGCCCAGGCTGTTTTGCAGCCTGCAGGCTTCATCAACTTCTGCCCCTTCAAGGGGTATTTTGATCTCAGCTTCTCAAGTGAAGTTGATGCTACAGTATCAGCTACCATCCTCCTGGTCTTTCAGGATACCCCCTCCCAACTACTTGTACCTGGTTGCCCACTGATACCACTCTTGTGGTTCAGTTTGCAGGCCTCCCTACCCATTTACCACCCAAAATTTTAATCAATTAAGTTATCACTGGATTATTGGAATATGATTCAAATCCAACAATACAATTCATGATTCCCAATGGAGCCACTTGCCTCTCAGGACCCCACACCTTTGCAACTATTAATCCAGTATCAACAAAAATAGCCCTCTCAATCCCCCCTCACACCATTATCCCCTCTGCCCCAGACTATCCTTTTTGGGCTCAAGTTGATGGAGGTCATAACATTTGCCTTACCTGTTTTAAACTGGACCATTCAAAATGGTGCCGCCCCTCCATCTCATGATCTGTGGCATATACACCCAACTCTTTGCACAATGATCCCATAGCTAATCAAATAACATTTTTCAAATAGGGCACTATCCTTCCCCCTCCCCCAAAGTGGTAGCCACAGCAACCACTGAATCAATTAACCAAAGAATTACCTCAAAGAATCTCTTCCCCTAAACCAACCAACCAGGAGCCAGAATGGATTAAAGTAAGTTTTAAACCCTCCTCCCAGCCACACAACACAGATAACCCATATGCAAAAAAATCCAATCAAATTTAACCAAAATCCATGATTATTTGATTGAGGTTGATGAATTGGGATAGCTTATCCCTGAATCCAAATGAACTGGGCCCCCATTCAAATGTACCTCATTAATGATTATGCAGCCCAATTTTAGAGTGCTAATATGTGCCTCGCCCTGATGCCATCATATTCAAAAGTGACCACCAACTAGCTGAAGAAGCAGTTGCCTCCCCCAAATGTTGCCCAACCCATAAAGCCGCTGCAAAATCCGTTGCAGTACTGGCTATGGGCCTACCACCTCCTACCTACCTAGTACCATGCTTCCAAAACATAAAAAATATCTCTGATATATCAGGTGGTAATTTCAGCAGTTCAATAAGTTTCAGCAGTTGCAAAGTTTGTCCCAAAGACCTGCATTACCCGCAACAACCTTGCAACCATCCCCACCCTACCTAAAGTACGCCTTGAGGCTGAAAAAGCATTTACAGCCTATATTTCCACCCTCATCATTGCACACACTGAGTTGCAAGCATCCCTTTGTTATATTGACCCCTATTTCCATGATGCGCCCATACCAGTGCTATCAGCTTTGTGAATCTACATGTACACAACAGATGAGAAGAAAGTACCTCCCAATCCCCCTTCACCCACTGTCATGGATGTATAGTGGTTTCCACTTCCAACTTGATTGGTCTTTTTTGTTTGAATTTCACATCGAATGAGCAGATCCATTTGTCTCATTTTGACTTTTTTATTTTATTTTTAAGTTTTAGCTCGTTCAAACATTGCTAATGTCTGTCCCCTGGTCTGCATACCCTAAATAAACAAAGGACTAGTATATCAATAAAAACGTGCTTTCATGAAAATCTATAGATTCTCAAATGTGCATAGCATAACATAACTATTATCAAAAATATGCTGCATGCTAGCTTAAATAATGTACTTGTGGATAGTAGCACCGGTTTCATGCACTATTACAATTATAAAGAAATAAAAGATTACAATACCTTAGAAAAAAACACAAAGATGAAAAGTATTAATAAAACAGGATAATCTAATCACATTTTAAATTTTTTTACCATTCTTCAAATTAAAATTACTTTGGAATTCTCTCTTTGACACACAATTTTCCATACTAAGATTCTAAGAATTAGGGGAGGATACCCAAGTGGTAGAATAGGGACCTCTACCGCTGCCTCCCCGAGTTCGATTCCGGTACTGGAACTTTGGGTAGGGGATAATTATGACTGTGTTGGCGTTGCGCACCAATGCCTCGAACCGAGATAGCGAATAGCAAAGGCGGTCCATAGAGTTCCTGGCCTATCATACGCCATGCGTGGAGGTTTTCCGGATTTTATCCTCCTTTCCCATTCATTCGATTTCCCTTAATCGGTGCGGTATCGTCCCCAGGTCGGCCCACCTCGAATAAAATAAAAAGATTCTAAGAATTAGGGGGTGGAAGGCGAGTCGGTAAGGGCGTACGGCTACCAACCTGAAGGTTGCGGGTTCGATTCCCGCCCTTCGCACATCGATCGGGGTGCCAGCCAAAGGAAGCTATTGGCGGTTAGTAGGTCTAATAACACGAAAACCTTACCCATGATGTAACCAGAAAAATTTGAGTCCCAATCCGGAGGTGGAAAAACTTTCTTTAACGGAGTTGACCCTGTTCAGGTTTCATGTCGTTTCTTTCTTTTGGTAATGCCTGTCCCCTGGTTGGCTTGCCTCGGTTAAATAAAAAAAGATTCTAAGAATTATTCCTAAATCAATTGCTTTATTATTCTACCCTCTACTAATACCACACTAGCAGATTATACTATCTGCAAAGCAAGCCCTGGACACATAGCTGATAAACCTATTAGAATAGGGTTTTTAACCTCAGCATTTACTTAGCCTTTTGCCAAAAATTTTCAATCTCAATCAGAACCATCAATAAAACTTATCATTGATTGTGTTAAATAGTCTAGGGAACTTGCGCCAAGTCATTCCTAATCTGTAATTCATATATTGATTTTCTATCAAACGCAATCAGCTGTAGCTCTGATGCACCTTCTAAATAATCATTATAATAAAAATGACAATGGATTAGTTAATATGGATCCGCCTGGTACTGAAGCACATTGCTTAGTCAATATTGAATTCTTAACATATACACACCTTTACTGACCACATTATATTCTTCTGGCAACATCCTGGCCTTGTTTTGATGAGGTGGGGAGCACTGGCAAGTTCCTATATTTGTGAAAGCTATGCTCACTAATATGATAGCTTCCTTTAGCAGTCATTTAACTACCTTCAGGGCATTTCTCTGCTTCTCCATCTCTAGAAGCCAACCTTGAACCAGATCTTAAGGAAGATATGGTAAGAGAAGCAGTAAATCCCTAAAGGTCAACCCCTTTTAAGTGGATGACTTACATCAGTGTATGTCATGAAATGCAAATAGAAAGCAATATCAGTGCTAAAGTTTCTGAGGATAGTGGAGTACACAATAAATAAATAAAATATAAAATATATCTTTGCCTTATGCCTATTACTTGAAAATAAAGCATATTACTTATACTTATTAAGTATACTACTAATATTATTATTCTTTTCCTATAGTCTTTCTCTCTATTTTTTATCTTTCTTTTTTATACAATGTATATGGGCAAATAAACTTGGCATGGATACTTTTGACAGTCTGCTTATATAAAAAATTCTAGAGTATAAAGATTAACAGATGTTTTCTCTATTTTTTTCACATGGTCAGTACATATGCTCGTTGGTTTTATTTTATCCAAAGCATTTGTTATATTGGTACACCACATATCTTTCTATCTTATATTGCATCAACTTATCTTATCACTGCAGATTAGAATTGTGATATTTAACCTTCTTCATTGGATTAGTCAAGTTTTTTTAGCCAAACCTTTGATTAGTATAGAATCTAGGATTGGACAAGTAGTACTGTAATATACTCCTTTAGTCACTTCTAAACAGGAACACCAGTGGCGGCATATCTAAAAGTCTTCATTAAAATAATTAAAACAGCTCTTCCCACTCACAGAGTAATAAATAGTAATGAACATAAACACAGCGGTAGGTAAAGTTAACTTCAATCCAAAGCAATTTTTCAATCTTCTGGAGGATGTTCCAATGGTACCATTAACTTTCTCAACAGCTCTTTTTGACTTAGGGTGGTAAAATAATTTATAGTTCTTGGATTGCCATTGATTCATTCAGAATAGTATAAAATAGGAAGTGAAGTTTGTTCTGCTTTTTGGTGAAAGTGAACTGGGGACAATCATTTTTGATAATGCACTCCATGATAAACTTAGAAGCAGTCACCTAATTAAAATTTTATTAGCTCTTGCTTCCACCCACTTTATCAGAGTATCTATGGCCAATATAATGTACTTATAACAGCTTAAGCCAGCTGGAAGAGGGCTAAGAACATTCATTGACACAGACTGCCATGAATTAGGGTTTTTACTAAGAAGTAAGTTTGTTCATGCAAAAATAAAGTTTCCACCTGGCACTAATAAAAACAGGAGATTGTCATTAAGACTTCAAAGTTATGCTTTCCTAGTAGTACCAAGGCTTTAAAAATTCCATTGTCTTGCACAAAATCTATGGCCTACTGCTTTGCATATGTATATGTTGATGTTTTGTCAATCTAAAAAGTAGAGGGAAGTGTAGGTTATCTCTGAAAATTTACCAATTAGTTCACCATCCTTATGAAAAGTATTGGAACGCATCTCATTAAATGCTCATATCATTTTGTGGATATTCGTCAAAGTATTTACCACTGATCATCTTCTCATACATCATGTCAACAATATCAGTTGCTATGGCTACAGTCAGTATCAGTAATAACAGTCCACATTATTATTTTTTCATATAGGAAGTGAACAATGTCAAAGTCTTATGCCTGAAGTTTATAGGCCTAGCGCATAAGCTTCCATTTAAGCTCTCTAAGGTTTTTCAACTAGTGTCAACACGCAGTTGATCACATCCTTAATCCTTACTTCATCTAAGTACACTAAAATTGTTTGTGTGCGTAGTTCTCAGCCAAGCTCTCTTATTTGTGACATTTTAATTTTGCTCATGTCAGTTCAGTCTTTGGCTACAGAAGATGACCAGATGTCATTACCATTATTATCATATTATGAAAGCACCAACCCAAGAGCATAAAGGTATATATTGAACTTTACTATGAATTTCTCTCAGAATTGTAGTACTGTAGCACTAGTGCGTTGACTAAAGCCACTTGGAATGTCAAAGGCATACTGTGCACTTCTTATCCCAAGTAAGCAGCATGAACTTCTTCAAAAGTCCCTATAGCGGTTCACCAATACATATGAATTTAATAATGAACCGTCAGTACTATTCTACCTTAACTAAGAGAACATGTATTTCGAGTCAGTTAGCAGGCGTAATCGTCTGCTTTATGGCTTCAGACTTGGCTGGCTGGGGTCACAGTCATTTTTAGTCCATTTCAAGCTTAAGGTATCCTAACTACTCCTTTTTGAACGTGCATCTTCAAGGTTTTTATATCTTAGCAGCGGAAAACCACTAAAACGCTTTCTCCAAGTGCTTTAAGTGTTCCATAAAAGTTTTTAAAACGCACTTTTTTAATCCAGGTATACAAGTATGCAGGTCATTTTAAGATATCTGAGCATGGTGTCCATCGCTCCTTGAAACATCACCAGGGTAATACAGAATTTTTGTGGCATTATAGTAAGTTATAATAAGACCTGGGAGGTGATTATCACTCACTTCTTTTGTCCCACATCTGGTAAACTCAATTGGCTAATACCCTGAGATAAATTAATCAGATAATAAATATTTGGCGCTGCCCAAAAGGTCCATCCCATCTTTATTTCATGGCAGTATGAAGATTTTTAAAACTAGTTTTATCCTTAGGTTAATCTATAAGTACCCAATTGGTTCCATTCTTCTTTTTACTATTATCACCAGCGAGGTCTACAGATTCTGATGGTTTTAGAATTCCTTATTTCAACAGATTCCAAATTTCTTTGGTTTCCACTTCCTACATAACTCATAAATGGTAATTCTGTCTTTTTACAAGAAAGACCAAATATCAAAAATAGGGTGCATAGTGAAGTAGAACCAGAAGCTGGAAATGGTCTTTGAGTTTGCTTGGTTCTTTGGAATGGCTAAAAGGGACAGTAGCTTAGCACATTAGTTGTTTAGGGTCAGTTATCGTTCACTATCCTGGGTTACAATAGCAATTATTATATATTACATGAAGAGTTAAAATAGATATAAAATAGATATAAATAAGATAGGGATAATAAATGACAATCTTTAGTGTTTAGAACTTTCAATAGTTATAGGGTGACTAGGTGTTTTGTTGCTGATGGGGTGTTTGAGCCCTCTCCATTCAGGATCTTTGATTCCCATCTTGTAAAAGGGTGATCTGATGCATTTTTCTTCAATTGGCTTTGGTAGTTTGCCCTTAAATGTATGAGGGCCTCTAGATAGCAACTTATGGCATCAAGACAGAGTCTCATCTTGTGTTTATTCTCAAAGCTCTTTTATCAATTTTTGACCAGTAAAGGGCAAGTTCTCATTTACAAATAATCCATTTGATTCTGGAAGGCTTGACCCCATTGGAAGTGAGTAAACGTTTAATCAGTACAATCTCAAGATAAATTGGGCTGTTCTTCAGTATAAAAACTGACATCACCCTCCTCAAGGTCCTGGCAGAGGTGGACATACGGGCCTATGAACCTAGCATGTACTTTGTTAACCACTGTGCTTTAAATGACATCAGCGATGGGGTATATGGATCCAGCTTTATAAAGTACGTTGTAGGTTCAAACAGGAAGTGTCTAACTTATTCAGGCGCCCACCAGGGCGGTGATGGTAAATAGGACAAGGTCTCTAAATTGAATATATTTATAGCTGAATGTTTGGCATTTGACCATGTAGCTTACCTAGTTGCAGTAGAGACAATCCCTTGGGTGGCAAGCGCAGAAGCATAATTACCAAATTTATGACTAGTATCTCATCATAAATTCAGCAGTATCAGGAGAGTCAGAGTCCAGTAAAGGCTGGATGCTGCTAGGAAGTCAAGGCTCCCTACCCTAAAGACCTGATCTATGGGACATTATGATCACTCATTTGCTGATCCAATAGGCTAATAAAGCAGATGTAGGTAGTGATTCTATCACATGGGGTCCATGGCAACCATTTCTATGAAACATAAAAACTAGGGTACCATTTGCCTGCTTGACTGCATCATTTGTTAAAGTTATAGGTTGCAGTGAAATATTGGTTAGTATTATATAGTGAGGTCAGTTCTTGACAACTTGGGAGGTGAAATTAAACCCATTGTACAATAGCAGAGCTCTGAGGAACACATGATGGTTGAAAGTGGAGTGAAACAAGAGCATGGCGATAACCATAGCTTTGGTAGCAGGTACCAAGATAGCCTCAACCAACTTTGTGAAATATATTATGGCTAGGATGATGTAGCGATGACCATGTTAGCCCATGGGTAGGGCCTTATGACTCAACGCTAATGGAATAAAATGAAATAGAAGGGGCAACAAATTGTTCTGGAAGCGTGGATTCAAAAATTTTAAAGTTCTCCACGTCAGGAAAGTATCTAAAGCCTTCTAGATAGTTTTAAAGATCCAGTACCAGAAAATTATTTTCTGAACCATTCATAGATCTATTGACTACCCCATGTCCTACATAGACGTGTCCTTTAAGGATAGCTTCGGTTCATGAGGAGGGTCAAAGGTATGGCAGCCATTTTCCATCAACTTGCTTATATAACATGCCATCTTGTATTTGAGTGTTCTGTTCCATTTATTTGCAACATATTTATTGTTTCCAGGGGTTCAAGTTCATATTGTTGCGCAGGCAATCAAGCTGTACAAGTAGTCTTCCTCAGGTAATAACACTGTGACGGTCAGCATCCTGGATTGCCCATCTGCATTTTTATGAGTTGTGCCCGCCCAATGACATATAAATGTCGTAGCTTTTAAGCTGGCTGGCCCACCTAGCCTTTTACCTCAAGCTCTTTCATCTGTCAGAGAAACCTTAAGAAAGCATAATCAGGGACAATAGTGAGATATATCATATAAGAATAGTTAGAAGTGCTTGACCGCGAGCAATACAGCTAAGCATTCACATTCATTGACGCTGTAATTCCATTAAGCCTTTGTTAAAAATTTCAAGAACAGGCTATGGGTGATCCACTTATTTTTCGTCTAGTTGGGCAGGATTGACCCTACGGCGACATTACTGGCTTCAGTAATAACAAAAAGTGTTGGGCAAAGTTTGGAGGTATCAATAAAGGCTAATAGCAAATGCAGTCCTTATTAGAATTAAAGCCTGGTCCTGTTCTGGTTTATATTCAAAAGGAATGTTCTTGTGTAGCAAATACACAAAGTGCTCATCCAGGGCAGCAAATTGGTGTACAATATGATTGTAATATCCTACCATGCCTAGGAACACTTGCATATCCCAAAGGCTTTGAGGCGGCATCATCTTTTCTATGGTGGTGACCTTGTCTGGAAGAGGCTAAATTCCTTGTTTAGTAACCTTGTTCCTAAAAACTCCATTTCTGAACGGAAGAATAATCATTTGGCGGATTTAAGTTTCAAAGATGCTCCTTATGGGTGATTAAAACTTGGCAGATATGATCTAGGTGCTCGCAGAAGATGTCATGTGCACATGACATCATAATGGGGACCAACCCCAAAGATAAGGCTGGGCGCCAGGAGGCCCAGAAGGTGAAGCAACAGGCCTTCCTGGCCTGAGACATACCCTAGACCAACGCTGGGTATGGACAAAATATGCCCAGATTGGTACTAGTGTGGTGCCAAATGCCAAGCCCCTTACATTGGTCCAGGCGTTAAAATGGACAGTTTACCAAATTAATGCAGATGGTTCCATTTGGTTCATCGAGGAATGGGGTTTCAGAACCCATTCCATTTATAAAACAATGCGTTCAGGTCAAATCCAACTTCAATCAATCACTCAAGTGAAGTTGATTTTGGCTTATTAACTAATTTGGATGGTAGCATTTCCCTATTGGTGGTTCAGTGCTTGGGCCCACTTCAGCAAACCCCTAATTCCCCCATCCAAGTTTAAATATGTTTTCCCCGACCAACATTCCTTGTTGGTCAACTTCCTGAATGAACATTTTCCCCATTATACATTTTTAATTTTTATATAATTTCAATTTCTCCTGTGCGCGAACCTCTTCAAGGAGGTCTCACGCTCCATCAACCTTGCCATTTCCAATATGATTGAGCTATCCCCTAGTGCACCGTTGGTTCGCCCTGGTTTCCTCCAATCTGGGTCACTTACCCCTTTCTCATTGTGCACCGCGTCGCTGGTGGTGGGTTATTTAATATAATAATCGCACTTATATGCCTAAGTTGTTATTGCTCCAGCACCCTCTGCTGGGCTCTGATAACTTTTGTATTAATGGCTAGTTCCCTGGCGTTGGCCTTGTTCACTGTGCACTACCACGCTAGGAATGGGAGAGTTATAGACACTCTCCTTACATTAGTAGACCAACCTATTGAATTTATGTGCATGAACTTTTTCCGTATGGAACTTTTCTGAAGTGGAAATGGTGGGCCCCAGCTGTGGACTTTGGCTGTCATTAGCTGCACCGCTTTTCCTCTTTTTACCAAGGTTGGAGCAACTTGGCGTTATTATGGTTGCCTCCAGCTGGAAAGTATCCACCCTTCATGCTTGTACCTGTTGGATATGGATGCTTCGAGGTCTGAAAGTCATGATTCCCTGACTTTCTGCCAAAATTACTAATCTCAAATCAAATAAACGAGTTTCCCTTTGCCCACGCATTCAGCCTATACCATCAGAATTGGTGCAGATGGGCCTGGGGGTGTTGGCTATGGATAACGTCAGGCATTCCGTCACTGTTCAAGGGATAGGGTTGTTCACGTCTAAAAACATGTTTTATAACAAAACCCTTGTCTCTACCTCTGAACCGTTTATTAGCTCATATGGCCTGGATGAGGATCCTATTCCTGTATATCAGATTACCCCCAAAAACCCACGTTTGACCCCTACCATGATCCAGGGCACTCAGGAAGTGGAAAAGAAACTTCGTTTTAGTAAATAATGTATATGCACCTGCAGAAGATGTGGTGGGATATGTGGACTCAGTAGTGAGAGTGCCCACTATCCCTCCCCTTCTATGATTCCAACACATACCCTGAAGGCTTGCTCACGCCAGAGGAAGAAATTTCAGGTGAGGTAGTGGCGTTTTCTGCTTTATATATCCCATTCTGGATACTTTTTATTGACTGCTACCCTCACATCCCCTAGGGGGAAATTCACCACAACCTTTTTAGTGGATACCAGTGCCTCCAACAATTTTATTGACCATGACCTTGCTGACTACCTTGAGTTGAGTTACTTACCAGGTGGTATGGTTAGAGGTGGGGATTCTCAAGGTATCCCTACACTAAACGTCATGGGGTTAGTGGACTACCAGGTGGGAACCTATTTTCTGTCCAACCATTTTTTAGCTATCAGGAACCTCTTGTTCCCCATTATTTTGGGTGTTGAGTGGTGGAGAAATTTTGACGTCAGGACTAATTTGGAAGAAAAACACTATATCCTTGTCTTTGGCCAATGGTCACATGTTAATTGTTCCTTTGTTGGAGGATAACGCCCAGGGCAAATTACCTCATTGGCCCAATATTCCCACTTTTAAGCTTGCCCCTTTGCTGAAGCCCTCTGTGGAGGTTCCCCTACCGTCCTGTTTGGAGGGGTTGGAGTCTTCTTTTGATGAAGCATCCTCTAACACACTTCCTGAGCACTCTGAATTTGATTGTGACTTTAAGCTCACTGTGGATCTGGTGCGTATATCTTCCCCTATTTACCCATTGACTGTCCAGGAGGAAGAGGCGTTGGATGTGTGGGTGAAGGGACAGCTAGCCAAAGGTGCGATTTTTCAGCGTACCTCCCCTGTTTGCTCCCCACTTCTCTTTGTTGAGAAGGCTGATGGTACTCTACGCCCCTGCGTAGACTATGGGAACCTCAATAACGTTACTGTCCCAGACCTCCATCCCATCCCTTTGGATTCACAGATTGCACTCTATGTGGAGAAGGCGAAGGTATTCACCAAGCTGGATTGCCTCAATGCATCCAAAAAGATCTGGATTAAAAAGGGACAAGAGTGGTTAAACGCATTCTGTACCAGAAAAGGGATCTTCCAGTTTTGGGTCATTCCCTTTGGGCTTAAGAATGCCCCTGCTATCTTTCAACGCCGCATTGATGCAGCGTTGGGGGACTTGCTTGGGGTATGCGCGGTTGCCTATATAAATGATATACTGGTGTTTTCCCCTGACCAGGAGTCCAATGCAGTACACCTTTGGCAAGTGGTAGAGAGGTTAAGGGTAGTCGGCCTGATGCTGAAGATTACCAAATGTGAATTATTCAAGTCCCAGGTCACTTTTGGGGCAACGTCGTGTTTGACCAGGGACAAATGATAACTCCAGACAAGGAGAAGGCTATTCATGAGTGGCCTACCCCTACCTCGGTCAAGGAATTGAGGAGCTTTTTGGGGATGTGTACGTTCCTCAAGAAGTTCACTTCCAATCTGTCTGAGGTGGCGGGCTCCCTTATACAAGGCTAGCGGTGCCAAGGTGCTTCAGTGGTCCCCGTTTTGGAGGATGTTTTTTAAGCAGTGAAGTGCACCCTGTTGTCCACATCTGTTCTTCGCCATGTCAACCCTTCAAAGGAGTTCATTGTGTCTGCTGATGCCTCCAACTTCGCCATAGCGGCCGCCTTGTTACAAGTAGGCGAAGATGGGATATAGCATCTGGTGGGATATTTTTCTAGGAAATCTCTCTGCCAGAGCTGAATTACGCCATTTACGACAAAAAGTTACTAGCAGTGGTGGAGGCGCTGACGTATTGGCGTCACCACTTGCATGGCTCTACCCAGCCATTCCGCATATGTACAGATCACTGTGCCTTGCTGTACTACCATGCCCCTCATGTCCTAACCCCACGGAAGACCCATTGGCATGACCCTTGCCCAATTTGCATTCATGTATGAGTTCACCAAGGGCAAGGATAATGGTTTGGATAATGCTTTGAGCCGCAACCCTGCTTTAGCACCTGATCCCAAGGAGGTAGAAGTGCACAACACACAGATTATGATTCCTCCAAATAAAATCTGTCACAACTTCCCTCTCCCCTGGCCAACGGGCCAGAGCTTGCACCTCTGGAAAATGCGGAGGAGTATGGTATGCTCAGAAAGGTCGTCCTTTATCAGCCGCTGTTGGGCAAATATACTATGGTACTTGCAAAGATCGCTTCAAATCAAGAGGATCTATCCAGGGGTTATCATGTAAAATATGAAAAGGTGTGGTTCCAGGGGCGCCTTTGGGTACCTGAGGGACCACTGCGCCTGGAAATCATCCAGGACCATCATTATGGAATCACCATTGGTCATCCAGGGAAATCAAAGACCTTGGAGTTGATACGTCGCATCTACAATTGGAAGGGCTTGACTTCTCAGATGGGGCGGTATTGTAAGGAGTGTCTGGTATGCAACCAGATGAAACCCAATCGTCAACCTTTAGAAGGGTTGTTGGTACCAGTCCAAAGGGCTGATGGGCCTTGGACTTCCCTCTCGGTTGATTTCATTGTGGAACTACCTGTCTCTGAAGGTTATGATGACATCATGGTGGTGGTGGACCGTTTTACGAAGTTCACCCACTTCATTCCTTGCAGAACTACAATAACCGCGGCTGAGATGGCTAGGCCCTTCGTGACCCATGTGTTTGCACTCCATGGGGTTCCCCAAGAGATTATCAGTGACTGGGGACCCCAATTCACCTCCATCTTTTGGGAAGAGTTGTGTAAGACTCTTCATATTCGCCCCTGCCGTTTGACTGCCTATCACCCTCAATCAGATGGGCAGACTGAACGAGTGAACCAGTGCTTGGAACAGTTTCTGCAGTGTTACACCGCCGCGGATCATTCAGATTGAGCTTCTCACCTTCCTATGGCCCAATTTAGTTACAACAACACGCTTCATTTCTCAATTTGTTATTCCCATTTTTCGCCAGACATGGCTTTAACCCCGCCTTCAACATGGAGCCCAGCTGTGTGTCTAAGGTTGAAGAGGTGGTGGACTTTGCTAAGAAATTAAATCAAGAAGGTCCACCAGGGGGTTTCAACAAGCTTGGAGGCGAAAATGTAGGTGTATAAGGAGAATGCTGATGGGAAGCACCGAGTAGGTCCTGCGTACAAGGAAGGGGATCTCATGATGCTTGATGCTCGTAACATCCCTATCAAGCAGCCATGCAAGAAGCTGGGACCAAAGAGGATTAAGCCTACCGCGTTGTATAAAAGGTGGGCCATGCCTCATACCAGCTAGATCTCCCCCATTCATTCTGGATCTTCTCTGTGTTTCATGAGAGCAAACTGAAGTATATTGAGAGCCCCCACCAGAGGCTCCTGAGGCCTATCTCGTGGATGAGGCGCCCAAGTGGGAGGTGGAAGAAATAGTTGCCTCCCGCCACATTAAAAGAAGACTTGAGTACCTGGTATCCTGGAAGGGCTTTGAAGCTGCAGAGAACAGTTGGGTTCCAGCGCGTGACTGTGTGCATGCCCAAGATCTGATTGAAGCCTTCCACAAGCGTTTCCCACAGGCTGTTGGATCCCAACCTAAACAACCATTGCCGCCATGGTGTTGGCCCCTGCCCACAAGAACTTTTCCCTTGCGCAAGCCCCTGGAGGGGGTTGAGCCCCATCAGGAGGAGAGGGTAATGTCATGTGCACATGAAATCATAGTGGGGACCAACCCCAAAGATAAGGCTGGGCGCCAGGAGGCCCAGAAGGTGAAGCAACAGGCCTTCCTGGCCTGAGACATACCCTAGACCAACGCTGAGTATGGACAAGATATGCCCAGATTGGTACTAGTGTGGTGCCAAATGCCAAGCCCCTTAAATTGGTCCAGGCGTTAAAATGGACAGTTTACCAAATTAATGCAGATGGTTCCATTTGGTTCATCGAGGAATGGGGTTTCAGAACCCATTCCATTTATAAAACAATGCGTTCAGGTCAAATCCAACTTCAATCAATCACTTAAGTGAAGTTGATTTTGGCTTATTAACTAATTTGGATGGTAGCATTTCCCTATTGGTGGGTCAGTGCTTGGGCCCACTTCAGCAAACCCCTAATTCCCCCATCCAAGTTTAAATATGTTTTCCCCAACCAACATTCCTTGTTGGTCAACTTCCTGAATAAACATTTTCCCCATTATACATTTTAATTTTTATATAATTTCAATTTCTCCTGTGCGCGAACCTCTTCAAGGAGGTCTCACGCTCCATTAACCTTGCCATTTCCAATATGATTGAGCTATCCCCTAGTGCACCGTTGGTTCGCCCTGGTTTCCTCCAATCTGTGTCACTTACCCCTTTCTCATTGTGCACCGCGTCGCTGGTGGTGGGTTATTTAATATAATAATCGCACTTATATGCCTAAGTTGTTATTGCTCCAGCACCCTCTGTTGGGCTCTGATAACTTTTGTATTAACAACTAGTTCCCTGGAGTTGGCCTTGTGCACCGTGCACTACCATGCTGGGAACGGGAGAGTTATATACATTCTCCTTATAGAAAAGCATTGGAAAAAGAGTACTATTGGTTAGGTAAACTAGGGAACAAACATCTTAAAATCACCAGGGAGACCATACATATATCGCTGGAAGGTGACAGGGGCATTGCATAACCATGCGGCATTTGGCTCAGTTCAAAAGTACCTTCATAGGCAATAAGGCACACTTGGCTTAATCATCATGATCCAGATTGATATTCTAGTATCATATGGCAATACCCATCTTTGTTAAGTAAAAAACCCAGGTTGGAGCTGTAGTGAATCATCAATTTAAGGGAGGGGCTAGCTATCCTTATGCGTTACTGTGTTATGCGTACAATAATCTTGATGACATGATGGCTCTAATCCTTTTTTAAACAAGCAGGAGTGAAGATGCCCAGGGGCTTTGTGAGGTTGCTAACAATTCTGAAGTTAAAGCTCCTTAAGTTCAGTGGTGACCTAGACTCTTCCACCTTGCTTTTTTGATAGGGGTGCAAGCATATGGGTGAGGCGTCCCTTGATTCTATATTATCCACAACCCCTTCGTTTCACCAAAGTTATATGTAGATGTGAAAAAAATGTCAAAATATCTTTCCAGGAGCTCATCAACCTTCTTCCTTTGTTCTAGGGTAATGGTTTATCCTATGAAGTAGGGACTAAAGCTACAGTGGGAGGTTCTAAACCATAGTCACAGAGGCTCATAAACCCATGGACCCAGATGATGTCATTGACTGTTGCTATGTGTAGTTATGCTATTGAGTATTTGCGCCATTAGTTTATTCCTTCATAGTCAAGTTAAACGCAATACAGGAATGGAGACAGTGTATTCAGGGTGAGGGTACATGGGCAGTTTAAGACCTCCTTTATCAGATGGATTTTCAGCCCCGTGGATTTCCAGATTGTTCCCAGGCATTATATTCACATGAATCCCGGTTTCCACTAATTCTGTGACCCTGGAAGAATTACCTTAAGCTCTGGCGAATATACAGGCATTACTTCCATCCCATCCACTATGTGAGATGATAGTTTCACATACAAGCCTTGAATATGTTAATTGAGTCATTAAATCCAGATAACAACATATAGAAAACAGGTTTGAGCCTTTACATGTTCCTTGGGATTATTGGAAGTCTCAAACTCCAAGGGTATGCGGGTACCAAGCAAAGTTAGAAAATCTTCCGTGTACTGGATGATGACATCAAATTTTCTGGATAAATTGGGTGACCAGCAATAAATTATAGCTATGGTTGACCACAGCTATGGCCAAGGCATATAACGTAATTGTCCCAAACTGAAGGGTGAGCGCAGAGTAGGCTCCTTTGAAGTGGGTACAGTAAGGCCCGATGTTACCATACTTGATGTAATGAAGCAGATTGGGCGCAATATAAATGTTTTTTATCAATTTAGAAGAGATTAAGTTCACAGGAGAATTTCTATCTATTATGGCAAGTATGGGCTTTTTCTGAAACTTGATTTGAACACAAGTGACTTAACTATCAAATTGAGGCAGAAGGGCGAGAAATATTAGCGACTAATTATAAGGAAAAACAGAATTAAGATAGTTTACTTTCAATAGTGTTCAACTTCTATAAAATTTTATCCAATAGTGACCTCTGCGGGGCTTTCAGTCTTAAATAGAGGCATGATGAGGGGAGGTGTCAACACGAAGAGCCTCTGTCTTCATGCTGACCTCTATTTTCCTGACAGTTTGCGGTCTACCTCTTCCGCTTAACATTTATAGCACTCCTCCTTGGTGTGTCAGTGGCCCTTTCAGTAAGAGCTAGTGGGTTGATCTTTACTCTTGGCATCTAGAACATGCATTCTGGGTCAATTTAAATCTAGAACCATGGAGGGGCACTTGTTCAGAGTGACGCAGACACCTTGTTGAGTGCCTCGTTGATGCCATAAATGCTAGTGAGGACCAATCATTTTTCTACTATATGAAATTTAACTTCAGCCCAAGATTTGAGCGTAGAAAGTATGAGGTTATAGCGTGATCTAAAAAGATTTTATTAGTAAATAGAGGTTGTGCACTAGCATAAAAGCAATGTGAAAATTAGAAAAGGTTTCTCCCTTGTTGAGGAACTTGGCCATTTAAGCTTATTTTTAATTTGAAAGGGTATGAACAGAGCCAAATTCCTGTATGAGAGTTGTTCTGAATTGGGCTCAGGTCTGACATTTATGAAGGTGGGGTGTCATAATCTCAGGAACTTCACAACATAGGCAAGAATGGATATTCTTTACCTTTTGTTAATTGGTGACCTCCTCCATAGCGCTCTAAAAGTGCTAAAAAAAGGATGTAATGCTTTATTGGCCTGGAACAAATTTTTCCTTTAAGCATGGCTTGAAAGCAATCCCAACCAGCGTGGAGAGAGCTTAAATGCGAGTATTGATAATCTGTCTAGGCTCAGTGGACACCAACTCAGAATATGTATGGGCCTACTGGTCAATCAGTCACCAAAGCGTCTCTAAATCATCTGGCAACTCATTTCAGCATCAATTAAGCGCGATGGCGTCAGACTTCTGATTAAGTTAGATTTCAAGTCTAAAACCTTGGAATCACAGGAACTGACTTGTGCATACAGATTGGTGAATTTGTGTTTCATTTTGTTAATGCATTTTTTGGTAGATTTCATTAACGACTTAATTTTTAATTCTAGTCAAGAGCACCTAAGGTAATGGCAGGGATAAGGTTTCAATCATGGTGAACTCCACATCCACCAAGCGATGTTTTTTAATTGTTTTAAAGGTCATCCAACTTATTGAGCATCTTGCCACACCTGGGGTCCCCGGAGCCTTCAGCTGGAGAAGCTGGCAACCTAGAGGGGCCAGTAGGCCCTTTTGAGTCTGGTCATCCCATGGCCCCCTTGGGGCCACTTGGACCTTCAGGACCTTGGGGCCTATGCGCTACATGGCCCTTCGTTGACAGAGTCACTTTAGTGATAAAGCTGATCAAGCAGGGCTTCTACGTGATTCAATCGTTTCATCTAGATGGATTCTAAGGTTTAGGTATGGGAGGCTACCTTTAAAGTGGCAAATTGAATTTACTCATGTACCTCAGGACTACACACTGAAGTTGTTGAGTAAGGTGGGTATCCATATACTCAGAGATCCTAAAGTCTAAAAGGAAGATTTTGCCTCAGGCAACATTAGTGAGGCGGCAATTTCCTGAATAGCTTCCCAAATGTTTTGGACATAAGCAGAGTAAGTTTAAAAAATTCAACCAAGTATGTGTTGAGGCTTTTTACTAAGCCTAACTAGAGTAGTAGTTCTTAATGATGGAATCCCACCACTTGGACGAGATGTTAGAGAGCAAATTTGCAAACTACCAAAGGTAGGGTTTCAATTCACCAACCAACTTATTACTAGCTAAGGCAGCTGTGCTGTAGAGTCTTCACATATAGGTGGGACAGCAGAAGCTCACAAATGGCTAGAGAGGTTTTCAGCGGAATAGACTTCATCGAGAAGCTGCTGGATGGTATAAGGTAAGTTGTCAATTTGGAGGTAGAACTGACTGGGGGTTGGCATTTGAAGGTTAAATTTCAAAGTAGCCCAAATTTCTAGACACTCAGGTTGAGCTGGTTTTACCTCAAATTGTGAAGTATTAACCATCAATTAATGCTTCTCTCAATATTGGGAAGAGGTGGTTCATTATTCCTGCATTCTTCCATATTTGTGATCAACGTTTTCACTGGTTACAGCTCAGTGTGTCCTTGTAGTGAGCACCTGGCTTTGCTTTTCTTGCAAAAACTAAACATCAAAAATTTGAGGTCCCTATAGTAGTAGGAGTGGAAGCTGAAATGGTTTTAGAATGGCTTGATTCTACATAATGGCTGGAGATAGGCGATGGCAAAGCACTTTTACTTCTTTAGGGTCCAGCTTGAATTATCCTGGTTCTGATACCAATTTTTGTAACTTTGCACAAAAAATGAAAATAGACTAAATCAATAGGGAAAATAGATGACAACATTTCTTGTTTAAAGATTTTGATAATTATATGGTGACTAGGTGTTTTTTGGTGGATGGAGAGCTTGAGTCATCTTATTCAAGATTTTTGCTTCTCATTCAGTATAGGGATAGAGAAGCTTTTTTATAAAATGGCTTTAGTATTGTTGGCTTTTCCATTGTATGGGAGTTTTCCAGATAGCAACTGCTGGCATTGAGACAGAGTCTCAACTTGTTATAATTCTCAAAACTCCTTTTTGTCAATTTTTGACCATGAAAGCATGGTCTCATTTGCCAATGATCTATCCAATTTGAGAAGTGTCACCCCCAACAGAGGTCTTAAACGCTTTTTCAGTCTAATCTCAAGATAATTTGGGTCATTATTGAGTACAAATGCTACAGGTGTATTGGTCACAAGCAGATAGGAGCTAATATTCATGTCAATATGGTGATTGAAATCATGTACCAACCAAATAGTGTTCCTCTGTGACGAAAAACTCTGAAGTATCTCTTGAAAAGTGATAGATCTCAATCTTTTTATTATTCTAATAACGTTATTAAACTCTCTTTCTTGACCACTATCAAGGTACTTGTCAGACTGCCACTGTACAGTCTGAAACCTCTACCATTTTCAAACTTAAAAATGCCTTTAATTTCATTTACTGAAATCAGGTGTGAGTAAGCTACCATTTATGCTTTTCACTGTTATATGCTTATTCTGTAAATTAGCTAAAATCTTTTTTATCTCGCCATGCCCTATGAATATCACCCAGGAGAAACATGATGCTCCAACTATGAGCGTTGATGTGGCGTAATTAATTTGCTATACAGTCCTTTGGTTAACTCAACTTCAGTTCAGTGCATAAAGCACCTGATGTCTAGAGGGTGTAATGATGCCTCAGAAAGAATTTAAAGGTGATACTTAAAATTATACTTGATTGGGTAGAGCTCTGGTTTTATTTTAAATGATGGTTGCAAATGAGGACCACATTATTTTGAAACAACAGATCAACTTGGTAGCTACATGTATGTCATTTGGCATGTCACTTGAAATAAAATAAACTGAGATCATCTACTTAGGTTCTTTACATTTCATCCGCCATGTTGACTATGATAACATTTTGTATCATGAACGCCGTACCTATCAAGATATCAAAATATTGCTTAGGTAGCACAATCACTGCTACCTCTATTGCAATAAGTTTAAAATGTAGGGGTATCTAGCTGCATGCTCTTTTATATAATTCACTCCAACACAGCGATTATGTACATCTATTGATGCTCAATATATTTTTAATAATAGCTTGTTTATCAACTTGGTACATAATTTTGACCGGTGCTCTGGTGTCTATAATACATCAAAGTTTGACTTTTCCACAAATATGTCACAGTAAGCACACTAATCATAAGAATGATAAGAGGCTGTTTCAATACATGTATGTCAAAGTATTACTTAATGCTAAGAAGCGCTTAATTCTGCTCTTAATTTTAGGATATATTAACCATCAATCTACTGTTATGGCTAAATTAACGACATCTAAAGATGATATATTAGCGGCAAGATGTGGCACATCAGCATAATAATGTTAACTAATTGATACACGTAGAATTTCTTATTCTACCTTTGAGCCTCCCTTGGTTATATTCTTTAGCTTGGGTTTGAGCTACTATAAGAACACTGTTGGCATTTTGATGATACTACAAGTAATTAGTGGATGTACTATGTTAATGTAAAAATTCTTTTTATTCTTGGATGGGACCATCTTAGTCACATTGGTGAAGGTAAAGAGACATTATCACTTTTCCCATACTTAACTTAAATTGTGTGGTGTGGCTTAACCAAATGTACTCATTTTCTGACAAGGCAATTAACTGATTAGTCGCTTTTTTGTTTACACTTAAATCAAGTTTCAGGGATACATCACATTTTTGGAGATATTTTGTAGCTCCAATCTTAGTGTTGGTTTTAGAGTTGTACTGGGGTCTATTGGGTGGGTCCAAAGCTAAGTTGCAGTAGGGTTGAATGCTGGCTTGCCTTTCCACATTTAGATGTCAAAGTGTAGCAGATAATTGTCATAGATAATTTCTTACCTTGTGTATTGGTGTGTCCACTTACAGAGCCATCGCCATAAAATTACAGAGCTTGTGATGAGGTTTTGCAGACAAAATCTCAGCCAATCTAACATCTGCTTTGACAATTACCACTGTTCCAGAGAAACATGGGTCTTATGACTGTTTGGTTCGCTAACTCATTAAGAGTCTCATTCCGTTGATACCCAATCGTCAGGAAATCAGACTTTTGCTGTGCCATATTCGCAACTCATCCAAAGAGTCTGAGCATAAATGATAACCTCTTAGTAAATCAAAGATCTGTTCATTTAGTAACACATAACTTGGTGTGCTCTCCCAGCATCTAATGCTTAAATGAATAGTTTGGCTTTAACTCAATCTGAGGCCCCATCAAGAACAAAAGTTTAAAGCTTATAAAGAATCTATATATTAGATCTCTGTTGAAGTGGGTTGCTTGTCAACCTGGAAATTTTCATCCCACCCTAAACTTCAATATCTTGACATATAAAGTTGCATTTTAAATTTATGGTGATTGGCACTATGCTGAGGGGATTAAACCAGATAAAATAGCGCTTGTTTACTTGCTTTTTTCTACATTCTAATGCAGTGGCTTTTTCTTGCAAGGTAGTTATTGTGATTCCAATATGACTGGATAATAATTCTGGGACAGTTAGGGCGGTTTGAGAAGAATCCGCCAAATGAGATTAGTTACGATTATTCAGTGCCTCGAGATGAGGCAATATTGGGATACAACGGGTTTATTATTGGATTGCCTCTAAATAAGGCAATGGCAACATTCGAGAAATACAAAATTAAATCGCCTACAATTAGAGCGATAAAGAATCAAAGAATAACAAGCTGAATCTAGGAGAATCGATGCAACTGAATAGTCCAAGCTATAAGAGTGGTATCATCTGAAGCAGCTTATATAAGAGAGAAGGGCAATTAAGGGAAGGGTTTTTTTTGAGAGGATAGAGTGAGTGAGACAGCGAGGATCCGCTGTGTTTATTATATAAAAATAAAGACATTGTAGTGGGAGCAAGTTCCCAATAGTTATATTAAATTTTAGCTGTTGTTACCAAGGGCCATGATCATCATATCATTGGTCCTATTGCTCAGTGGGCTAAACCCTGTGCAAACCCTTATCTCGTATCTCCAGGATTCAAACAGATTATAACAGTGGTGCTCACTACAGGGGGCCCATTGATCAGTAATAAAAATAATAAAAACTCAAGTCACCTATGTCTCTAAAGGTTGCTTTGATAAGAAATCTGCACAACACAATGGGGCCATTGCATATAAGGAGTTGAAACTTGCATTGGACACTGTGCTCAAAAGACAAGATGAGCTGCTCCAAGAAGTCTGCAGTGATAAGCTGCTGCCATTTGATCGCAAAGGAAATACTCATGGGTTCTTTCACCGATTTGAGTTTGTAACTGAAGGTGCCTCAGACTGGCGCAGGGCAAAACTGTTGATCTCCACCTTGGATATAGGAAGTGCTGATCAAGTTGTTTTTTACCTTCCAGATAGTTCCGTTACATACCAAGAAGTCAAGGAGATGGTGCTGCGGTTGTTTGGTGGAAAAGAAAAGATGTCGCAGAAGAAAGCTGAGTTCCTGACCATCAGGTTTCACGAAATGAGACTCTCACCACATTCACTGAGCAGTTTATGGCAGAAGCACATGTGTTGATTGGGGCTGGAATTCTAGCTGAAGCTGATGTATGTATTGCGATGTCCTCTGCAGTGAAGCCATACCCTGAGCTTTACAATGTCATGGCCTTGTTGTTAAAGGACGATGTACCTCTTATTAAACTTGTTCAGTTTGTACATCGTTTAGCTGTAACTTTCCCTCCACCCAATATCGAGCAGATTCACACTGTCGCTGTGGCCAACCCCAACCATGGGGTGAAGCAACCAGTCAATGCAGATTATGCCAGGCTACTCCTCGCAGCCCAACCTCTGTCCCATAACTGCTGAACAACAACTGACCAACTACTGCTTTGGTCCTAACTACGCTGATTGACAGCAGGCAGTCTATCAATGTGGGTCTGGTTACGCTGATCATCTTTAGAATAACTTTCCAAGTGGGCCAACTTATATTAAGCACAGACGTAGGCCCTATGGAATAAGTTGTTTTAATTGTAGTCACACCAGGCACATGGGATAGTGGTGCCCCTATCAACAGATTCTTTATGTACAATAGGATCAAAGTTATCAGGGAAAAGTCAGAGTGGAGTAGAGACAGGACTCTCTACTTCCGCTATCTTGAAGTCATACGTCCCAACTGAATCTATTGTATTGAAGGCAGTAGAAGCCTCCCCATATGACGATACATTTCTATACCAACACCCAGTTGTGGGAGTAAATGTGTTGATTCAGAACAATAAAAAAAATGGCCAACACAGGATTTCTGGAGCAACCAAAGCCTTACGCTTGCCAAATGTTTAACCAAAATCCGTCAGACCAGTTAGAACCATTCACAGATGCGTTGTCATAAAGAAGGCAGAAGAAGTTTAGACTGACCTGCCAGTTGGGATGCGCAAGTACCCAAAAAGCAAGCCAAAATGCCAGAGGCATTGCTGACCAAATGACGTTATAAGGAGCTGGGCATTGTGAAATGACAAATTGTTGGTGTAAACCAGCAGTGAGTATGATCCTGATGATGAACCACAATGTGCCCATCTCTGACCCAGGGGGTCTTGCTGCAGGGGTGGGATCACAGAAATAGTTTCAATAAGTTCATCAGCATATGGGGTCATTTTAACTGGGGAGGCAAGGAGACGGATTCTCTCTTGCAGTTGGTGGATGTAAAGCCACAAGATTACCATGTACTGTTGCCGGAAGTTCATGATAGCAGGGTTATAGTGCCAAAAATATCTGACTCGCTGAATCCAATCAATGACAGAGGGGGCCATAGTGACCATAAGTACTGGTAGAGCCCATTTGGTATACGGACTGAAAGACCACCAGGGAAACGCCATAAGGGATGAGGTCAGAAGGAGCAATACAATAAAAGAAATTGATTGGTTTTTTCAGGTAAAATTTTATTGAAAGGAAAGGAAGAAAATTGACCAACTATTTCTCAGTGCAATGCAACTGATTAA